>PISX010010106.1:0-72274 GCA_004024625.1 Mellivora capensis
AGGTGATGCTGGCCTCATAAAATGAGTTTGGAAGTTTTCCTTCCATTTCTATTTTTTGGAACAGTTTCAGGAGAATAGGAATTAATTCTTCTTTAAATGTTTGGTAGAATTCCCCTGGGAAGCTGTCTGGCCCTGGGCTTTTGTTTGTCTGGAGATTTTTGATGACTGTTTCAATCTCCTTACTGGTTATGGGTCTGTTTAGGTTATCTATTTCTTCCTGGTTCAGTTGTGGTAGTTTATGTCTCTCAGAATGTATCCATTTCTCCCAGATTGTCAAATTTGTTGGCGTAGAGTTGCTCATAGTATGTTTTTATAATTGTTTGTATTTCTTTGGTGTTGGTTGTGATCTCTCCTCTTTCATTCATGATTTTACTGATTTGGGTCCTTTCTCTTTTCTTTTTGATAAGTCTGGCCAGGGGTTTATCAATCTTATTAATTCTTTCAAAGAACCAGCTCCTAGTTTCACTGATTTGTTCTATTGTTTTTGTTTGTTTGTTTGTTTCTATTTCATTGATTTCTGCTCTGATCTTTATTATTTATCTTCTCCTGCTGGGTTTAGGCTTTCTTTGTTGTTATTTCTCTAGCTCCTTTAGGTGTAGGGTTAGGTTGTGTATTTGAGACCTTTCTTGTTTCTTGAGAAAGGCTTGTACTGATATATATTTTCCTCTCAGGACTGCCTTTGCTGTGTCCCACAGATTTTGAACCATTATGTTTTCATTATCATTTGTTTCCATGAATTTTTTCAATTCTTCTTTAATTTCGTAGTTGACCCATTCATTCTTTAGAAGGATGCTGTTTAGTCTCCATGTATTTGGGTTCTTTCCAAATTTCCTCTTGTGGTTGAGTTCTAGCTTCAGAGCATTGTGGTCTGGAAATATGCAGGGAATGATCCCAATCTTTTGATACCAGTTGAGACCTGGTTTATGACCCAGGATGTGATCTATTCTGGAGAATGTTCCATGTGCACTAGAAAAGAATGTGTATTCTGTTATTTTGGGATGGAATATTCTGAATATATCTGTGATGTCCATCTGGTCCAGTGTGTCATTTAAGGCCTTTATTCCCTTGTTGATCTTTTGCCTGGATGATCTATCCATTTCAGTGAGGGAAGTGTTAAAGTCCCCTACTATTATTGTATTATTGTCAATGTGTTTCTTTTTTTATTTTAATATTTTATTTATTTATTTGACAGAGATCACAAGTAGCAGAGAGGCAGGCAGAGAGAGAGGAGGAAGCAGGCTCCCCGTGGAGCAGAAAGCCTGATGTGGGGCTCGATCCCAGGACCCTGGGTTCATGACCCAAGCCTAAGGCAGAGGCTTTAACCCACTGAGCCACCCAGGTTCCCCTGTCAATGTGTTTCTTTGATTTTGTTATTAATTGGTTTATATAGTTGGCTGCTCCCATGTTAGGGGCATAGATATTTAAAATTGTTAGGTCTTCTTGTAGGACAGACCCTTTGAGTATGATATAGTATCCTTCCTCATCTCTTATTATAGTCCTCGGTTTAAAATCTAATTGATCTGATATAAGGATTGCCACCCCAGCTTTCTTCTGATGTCCATTAGCATGGTAAATTGTCTTCTACCCCCTCACTTTAAATCTGGAGGTGTCTTCAGGTCTAAGATGAGTTTCTTGTAGGCAGCATATTGATAGGTTTTGTTTTTTTATCCATTCTGATACCCTGTGTCTTTTTATTGGGGCATTTAGCCCATTTACATTCAGGGTAACTATTGAAAGATATGAATTTAGTGCCATTGTATTGCCTGTAAGGTGACTGTTACTGTATATTGTCTCTGTTTTTTTCTGATCTACTACTTTTAGTGTCTCTCTTTGCTTAGGGGACCCCTTTCAATATTTCCTGTAGAGCTGGTTTGGTGTTTGCAAGTTCTTTCAGTTTTTGTTTGTCCTGGAACCTTTTTATCTGTCCTTCTATTTTCAATGATAGCCTAACTGGATATAGTATTCTTGGCTGCATGTTTTTCTCATTTAGTACTCTAAATATATCATGCCTGTTCTTTCTGGCCGGCCAGGTCTCTGTGGATAAGTCTGCTGCCTATCGAATGTTTTTACCCTTGTATGTTACAGACTTCTTTTCCCGGGCTGCTTTCAGGATTTTCTCTTTGTCGCTAAGACTTGTAAATTTTACTATTAGGTGACGGGGTGTGGACCTATTTTTATTGATTTTGAGGGGTGTTCTTTGCATCGTCTGGATTTTGATGTTTTTTCCCTTTGCCATATTAGGGAAATTCTCTATAATAATTCTAATATACCTTCTGTTCCCCTCTCTCTTTCTTCTTCTGGAATCCAAATTACTCTAATGTTGTGTCATCTTATGATGTCACTTATCTCTTGAATTCTCTCCTCGTGGTCCAGTATTTGTCTCT
Source organism: Mellivora capensis (assembly GCA_004024625.1). Lineage (NCBI taxonomy): Eukaryota > Metazoa > Chordata > Mammalia > Carnivora > Mustelidae > Mellivora > Mellivora capensis. The sequence continues at coordinate 2,385 of PISX010010106.1, forward strand.
CTTTTGCTTAGTTTCTTTATTCTCTGTCATTTGGTCTTCTATGTCACTAATTCTTTCTTCTGCCTCATTTATCCTAGCAGTAAGAGCTTCCATTTTTGTTTGCACCTCATTAATAGTTTTTTTTAATTTCAACTTGGTTAGATTTTAGTTCTTTTATTTCTCCAGAAAGGGCTTTTATCTCTCCAGAGAGGGTTTCTCTAATATCTTCCATGTCTTTTTCGAGCCCAGCTAGCACCTTGAGAATCATCATTCTGAACTCGAGATCTGTCATATTACCAATGTCCGTATTGATTAGGTCCCTAGCCTTCCGTACTGCCTCTTGTTCTTTTTTTTTTGTGGTGAGTTTTCCTGCCTTATGTCATTTTGTCCAGATAAGAATATATAAAGGAGCAAATAAAATGTTAAAAGGGTGGCAAAGACCCCAGGAAAATGTGCTTTAACCAAATCAGAAGAGACCCCAAATCGTGAGAGAGAGAAAGGGGATAAAAAAGAAGTTCAGGAAAAAAAAAAAAGAAAGAAAACAAATAAAGAAAAAATGTTAAAAAAGAAAAAAATATATATATATATTAGACTGGCTACTAGAACAGGGTCACTCATTTAATTTTGGGAGTATTTTGGTCTCTTAGAAGAAACTACCTCCCAGAATTTTAAAAGATGAAAAACATATATAAGGGTAGGCACAATGAAGGGATGGAATAAGCCTATAAAGATGATTAAAAAAATTGTTTTTAATTTCTAAAAAAAATGAGTTGATAAAGCAAGTTGGTTGGGAGAATAAACAAAAAGAAAATGGAGAGAATTTGCTTGGGCTGGAGACTAGAACAAGCCCAGAGCTAGATTTAGGGTATATTTTGACCTATTAGGAGAAGTTTTACCCAAATTTTTTTAGAAGAAAAAACCCTATGTGTATACAAAAAATATAGTTAGATACAATGGAGGATAAAATATGACTATAATAACGAAGTTTCAAAAAAGATTATTATTTTTTTGTAAGGTATTGTTAAGATAAACTAGTTTAAAAAAATGTTAAAAGACGAAAGGGTAAAAGTTAAAGAAAATTAGCAGAAGATAAAAGAAAAACAAATTAACTGTAAGACTAAAGAATCATGGGGAGAAAGCCATGAATTCCTTGCTTTGCTTTCTCCTCCTCCTGAATTCTGCTATTCTCCTTGGTAAATGAACTTGGTCTTGGCTGGATTTCTTGTTGATCTTCTGGGGGAGGGGCCTGTTGTAGTGATTCTCAAGTGTCTTTGCCCGAGGCGGAATTGCCCCGCCCTTATCAGGGGCTGGACTAAGTAATCTGCTTGGGTTTGCTTTCGAGAGCTTTTGTTCCCTGAAGGCTTTCCGTAGAGTTCTAGAGGACGGGAATGAAGATGGTGGCTTCCCAATCTCCAGCCCAGAGGAGCCAAGAGCTCGGGGCCCCATCCTCAGTGCGCCCTCAGAGAAAAGCGCTCAATCACTCCCGTCTCCCTGGTCTCTGGCTGCACGTGGAGAAAAGTGCTCAATTAATTGCACTTGGAGAAAAGTGCTCAGTCACTCCCATCTCCCTGGCCTCTGGCTGTGCTTAGAGAAAAGCGTTCAATCACTCCCATCTCTCTGTTCTCCGGCCGTGCTCTGAGCTCACCCAGCCTGCGACCGGTTCAAGGTAACCCCGAGCTGAGAGCTCACTCCTCAGCGCTGTCTCTGTAGCCAGCTTCCCCACTCTAATACCTGCGAGCTCTGCGACACTCAGACACCCCCAATCCTTCTGTGACCTGCGGGACCTGGGGCCACGCTGACCCCGCATGGGCTTCACCCTGGTTTAGCCTCTGGAGCAATGTCCCCCAGTTGAGCAGACTTTTAAAAGTCCTGATTTAGTGCTCCGTTGCTCCGCCACTTGCCAGGAGCCGGCCCTCCCACCGCGGTCTATCTTCCCGTTGCTTTGGATTCACTTCTCCGCAGGTCCTGCCTTTCAGAAAGTGGTCGATTTTCTGTTTCTAGAATTGCTGTTCTTCTCTTTGATCTCCTGTTGGATTTGTAGGTGTTAGCAATGGTTTGATAAGCTATCTAGCTGATCTCCTGCTACCCGATGTAGTCTCAGCCTGCTACTTCTCCGCCATCTTGGAAAGATCAGAAACCCAGCATTGAGCCTTCATTGTGCTGCTTACTGAAAAGGTGTCTTCAGTGACAGAAGAGGGAATCAAGGAGAGGAACTATTATAAAACCCAAGAGAGGAAAGTGATTAAGAAAGAGGAAGAGAAAGGTTGGGTTAGATGCTCCTGAGATGTCACAAAAGATGTGAATTATTCTTTAGAACTGGCAATATGAAAGTCACTGGGTTTGCCACAGGAGCAGTCCCTGTTCTGTAGATGGGTCAGAAATCATCCTGGAATGCCTGGTAGAGTGAATGAAAACTAAGGAAGTAATGGAATGTGTGAACAAAACTCTTTTAAACAATCTTGCTGGAATAGGAGTAAAAAAAAGTGAGAAAGAGAACTGAAGGGGCCTATAGAATCAAAGAATATTTTTTTCTTTTCCTCCCCCCCCCCTTTTTAAACTGGAAGCCACTTAACCATGTTGAATAGCCATGGGAATAATCCAGTAGATGGGGAGAGATGGATGTTGTTGAAAGAGAGCTGATAATGGAGGCAGTGACATCCTTAGGAACAGAATGATGACATGTGGAAAAGAATACTAAAAAGAAAACTTGGTATTACTAGACTTATAGCCCAAGTTTATAGCACCTCTAGTTGTATAAAGTATAAAAAAAGCATACAAGATTATTTATTCATTCCCAAATTTAAGAAAATTTTGGAGCATCTTATTTCTCAGGCCACATCTATGATTTGCAAATTAAAGCCCCCAGTCTTTTTACTTAAGGTTCTATCACAAAACGCTGAGTCTCTGGAATCTGCCCAATAAGTGTGCTGTGATAGCTGCTACCACCTCTTTGTGTTCAGGTCTTAATACCACGTGGTGTGGATTTACAATAAATGCTATGGAGCTGGGCTGGAAGAAGTACACAGTATGGCACTGATCTGAGAGAGAGAGAGGCATTCTATCCAGTGGGCATTGTGTTGGGTCTACTCATGACTTAGGGTGAGCATCTATTTCCACAGTGTTTCCTCCATAAGAGTGATGGAAAGGTTGCTGTTTTACATTTGAATCTTACTGAGAAATGCTGAGTCCATAGCCATCTGCAGGTCTTCCTTCTAGGCCAGTTATATATATGGGACCTTAGGTGGCATGCCCTGTATGACATTCCAGGGATACAGTGGTAAAAATGCAGATTTGTTAGCACCCTAATCTTTGTCCACCAAGGAACAGAACACTTTTTTCTTCAGTTGAAGACTTTCCTATCTTTCCCTTTCATTCTTCTTTGGCCCCTCTTTCTGACCCATTCATCATCTACTCTCCACCATCTTTTCCTCCTCCTGTATATACAAGTCTTCCATTAAGAACTAAATGCATTTTCCATAAGTGAGTCCTACTCTTGCAAGAGAAATAAAGAGATTGCTAACCTCCAGTCACCCATAAGTTGCAGAAAATGTTCTTTAAATTTTATATTAATAGTAAAATGTCTTATAAAAACACTGAAATACAAAAAAGTTATAAAATCTGAAGTGCAAACCTGCTTCATTCCCTAGAGATAACTATTATTTTCAAAAATTATACACCATAGCTCCATAATTTTTCTATATATAAGTAAACTAGAGGTAAAAGCATAATATACACATTGCTTTGCAATTTGCTTTTTTTTTTTTAGCCTAATAGTATATATTGTATAATTTTCTACATCAGTCATTCTACTGGATGGATGCACCATTACATTGAGGACATTTTAGAAAGAATCAGATATAGTCCAGACAAATTTCTAATTTTGCCTTGGACCCCTGCAAGAGTATGACAATTGACGGCAATTTCTTCATCTATAAGGTGTATATAAGTGGCCATTTCTCACATTTTTCAAAAGGAAATTGACTCTTTCCCCTTGTTAAAGCTACTAATTTTGAAATAAAATAGGTGATGATAATAATAAATGAGTCATTATTTTGAGACTGAAATAAGAAGAGAAAGAATTATTCAAAACACAGTAAATTCTAGCAAGACCTCCAAATGCATTAAGTGAATCTTTTGTCTCAAAAGATACCAGATTGATGGGCAGAAAATACTCTCTTCTTGAGTTGTTCCAAGCACAGAGAATGCTGGCCTTTTTTCAAGTATAAAAATAACAAATGTTATTTGTAAACATACAAATCTCCATATTCTACCACTGAAGTGTCATTTAACTTTGTAAAAATGATTTGTCCCCTTTAAAAGATTACACTCAGGAAATGTGATCTGTTTCTGAAATATATTTGCAATTAGTCACGGTGCTATCATGTAGGTTGAAATCAACTGTTCTGTACTCAGTAGTAGAGTAATTCCTTCCGTTTATAGCTCTTTCAAAATTGACACTGAATATATTATAAATTCTGGAAACAAAATATGGAATAAATGCATGAATTTTAAATGACAGAATTAATTAAAATCCTTTACTGTTATTGACATGTACAATTTTATAGAAGCCTGGTTGAATAATATTTGCATGTGATTTACATTCAATTTTCCCCATACTCATCTTTGCATAGAGTTTGCATACATTTCAAAGTATAGTAATTTCATACATTTGGATTTTAGACTGCTAGATGGAAGAGAGCTCTTCAGTAAGTAATCCTAGAAAGGTTTGGGCCTCTTGGTTCTCAGTAGCCTCAACAGGAAACAATATGGGCAAATCTGCTGTGGGACACAACCCTGGTCAGACTGGATCAGTCCGTCACTCTGACTGAGGGAGACTTGAAGTTCTGTCAAAGTCTGGTACCTTCTCTGAACACAATTCCTCAAACTTGAGAGATGGTGGGAACTACCCTAGCTCTCTTCACCTTTACTTCTTGATTTTAACATCCAGAAATATTTACAAATATTTTTGAACTCTTAAGAATTATAGTTTGGCGGCGCCTGGGTGGCTCAGTGGGTTAAAGCCTCTGCCTTCGGCTTGGGTCATGATCCTGGGGTCCTGGGATTGAGCCCCACACGGGGCTCTCTGTTTAGCGGGGAGCCTGCTTCCTCCTCTCTCTCTCTCTGCCTGCCTCTCTGCCTACTTGTGATCTGTTAAATAAATAAAATCTTTAAAAAAAAAAAGAATTATAGTTTGTTTAGTATCTTGAGGGAAACGAATCTACCATGTATAGAAAATCAGAAATAAGTCAAACAGAGAGAGTCAATTATCATATGGTCTCACTTATTTGCAGAGCATAACAAATAACACGGAGGACATGGGGAGATGGAGAGGAAAAGGGAGTTGAGGGAAATTGGAGGGGGAGATGAACCATGAGAGACTATGGACTCTGAAAAACAACCTGAGGGTTTTGAAGGGGCGTGGGGTGGGAGGTTGGGGGAGCCAGGTGGTGGGTATTATGGAGGGCACACATTGCATGGAACACTGGGTGTGGTGCAAAAACTATGTATTCTGTTATGCTGAAAATAAATTTTTAAAAAATTTAAAATAAATAAATAAATAAATAAATAAAAAGAAAGAAAGAAAAAAAAATATAGGGAGCCTGGGAGAAAAAAATGTAAATAGTAGTTCTCTCTAGGTAGTAGGATTATGGGTGATTTTTATTTTTGTCTTTACCCTTTATAGATCTCAACCTTTTTATAAGCTATATAGTACTGTTATAATCAGAAAAATAAAAATGTACTTAAATAAAAATAAGAAAAAGAGTCTTTGTGGCAAAAAAAAAAAAGAAATGAGAAGCAAGAAGAGTTTCTTTGAAACAACAGAAGAACATGACACTTTTTAATTATTTATTTCAATAAAGAGTAAGCTCTGTCACTGCTGGGAAATATCTTCTGGGCCACCTGTGTTAATGTTCTGAATAAGTTTAAGGGTGGCTGAAAGTGGTGCTTTATCTATCAGCTCGTCTCCAAACATAAATGAAGTAAGAGCTACTGTCTTGGCTTCTAGTATCTACCCAGTTCTCCCATTTTCTGAGGAGAAAAAGAGGACTGACTTAATTATGGGTTAGAGGATTCTGACTAGACTCTGAAATTCTATACCACATGTTAGATCCCTGCAAATTATTCTGGCTATTTCTGCTGCTCTTAAGGTCCAAAGAGTCCATTTTGGCCTCTGGGATCCCAAACATTGTGAAGGGAGCATTAATTGATTAATTATAGATCAAACTTGCCTTCCAGAAAGATCTGTCTTGTGGCACATGGAAGATTTGTAAGAAGCTAATAAAGGTTTAAGGAGTAGAAATAACAGCTGATAAATGGCTGGGTGGAGTAAGATGGAACATGAAGTCTGGGTTGACCTCTAGATGTCCAATCAGAGTGCAGTGATGTCATGTGTTATGTTAGGGCAAGCATGAGGAGAAATCAGTTTTAAGGCTATGTTAACTTCTCAGTGGCCATAGGATAACCTAGTGGCATAACCCACTGGGATAACCTAGTGTGATAACCTCAGTAGGCAGCTAATTCTATGATGTAGAGCTCAGGAAAGAAATATGGGCTGGAATTTGTGGTGGTAAAAGAAGTCACCGGAGTGAGAGGGAGAATGTGTAGACAAATCCACAGCAGTAGTGCTAAGACTGCCATCACTTCATAATTCTTGAAAGCCTTAACTTCTGAAATGCTTTTGTACAAGAACATTACAGATCTCTGATGACTCAATGTATATACTAAAGATTGTAAATAAAATAATTTCATAAACCAGGAAACTACAAAAAAGAGATAAAGGACAGGTTATAGTGGGGACTAATTAAACTAGAAAAGGCATAATCTGCCCAAACCAAGTTATTTTTTCCTTTGTTATATTTTTAAATACTGTTAGTGACCAAATAAAACACACACACACACAAAAAAAAAGATTCAGGAAGCAAGTTTATACCTCCAGAGTAAATTTCTACAGGCCAGATTGCCCATCAATGCCCTTCATAAACACAGATAGCCTGGACTGAAATTTCTTGGAGAACATCAGTCTTGATACTTAATCATTATCTCCCTCAGAATCCAATACCGTGTCACAAAGAAAGCTGCCTCCCTCCTTTCAAGGCAGCTTTAAGGTTTGAGATGTCCGTAATACATCTAAAGAGTGGACAAAAGGCTGAGAATGTTCCCAAAAACTCTTGGTAGGGCAAGACATACTTTTCCATTGATGCCTTGCACCATGATGACTTCCTGCCAGTACCTACTATGGGACTAGTTCCAGAGTATCATTATTTAAAATTCTGCAAAGGAAGCATTTGTTTCCTTTCTCTGTTCTAATTCAAAATAGGACAGCCTCTGAATCTCTCAGAGATTGGAAAGTCCTGATTTATATTTAGGGAAAACTGAGAACAAGTTGTTTCTGGAGATTCTTCTCACCTCTGCCATCTTTGTTTTACTCCCTTGGAGTGTAAGTCCTTTTGGATTCAGAGCCAAGGACACAATCAGGCTGCTTAAAGTGTCCAGTTTGAACACTGATGAGCATTCTTCAGATGTTTGAATTAGGTGAAACTGCCTTTAGCATCCTTACCAAACTCGATACCAGTTGACCCTTTACTCCGGTCTTCATTAGAACCTCACACACACAGACTGGAGAAGCTACATTCAATATAATCTCTTCCCTCCTTCACTAGGCAGGTATACACATTATCTTATCCAAAAATCAGTGCTCTGAAAAATGAGTTCACTAATAATCTGCTTCAGCCCTTGGTTATCTCTAGTTTCCCCAAATAGTTTTCTTCTAGTCTTAAATTCAACCCAGCTACTAACAGGAAGAATGTTTAAAAAAAAATGTAACTTTGGTCCATGGACAATTGCTTTCTCCAAACTTAACTGTTTTTGTATCTTTGTCCTTAATGCAAGTTTCAGCAAAGCCCATGAGCACATCAATTTTCATGTGTCCATCACAGCTGTTCCTGAATAGTTTCCGGGTGTACGGAATGAGGACAGAATGCCTGGGTAGCACCACAAGAGGCTTTCTTCTCTTGAGAAAGCCCCAAGTGGCCTCTTTCCTGGCTCAACCGGGTCTGACCCTGCATCTGCTCCCTTTCTTGTCTGTGGTCTGGGCAGAGCAGCAATCTCTGATCTTGACTTGCCATTTGGTATCTGACCAACTGCTCTTGGGCCTCCTTCCAGGTCGCAGTCTCTTGAAGGTACACCTGTTGAGCAGGAGAGCCTGGAGCACAGGTGTGACCCTGGGATGTGACGCCAGTAATACTGGGAGCAGGTGCAACCACCTCTTCTCGGCGGCCACCCTCCTCTTGGGCAGCGCGACGGCCCACCTTCCTTCGGGACACTCCATTCAGGGACTGGTTGGGGAACTGGTTCAGCCTGTCCACAATGACCTTCATCTTCATATCTGTAGGAGAAAAGAAGTTAGGGAAGAAATGTTCTCAAATCAGTTAAGGTTAAGAACCCTCACTTGACATACTTCACATTCCAGAAACGATACTGTCAATTAAAGATTGAGTTATATCACCTTATTGATTTACAAATGCCTTTAGAAATATATTTTTAACTAAAAGAGCCACTGTATCCCATGCCCAATGTATAATTAGTATTAATTATCAAATCTGAGTGGCTCAGTCAGTTGAGCATCCAACTCTTGACCTCAGCTCAGGCCTTGATCTTAGGGTTTTGAGTTCAAGCGCTGCATTAGGCTTCACTTAATAAAGAAACAAACAAATAAATACAAAAACTTGATAATATCACTTCCCCCCAAAGAACACTTTTTATGATATGGATAAGTCAACAAGAATGTCTCCTTGTAAGCACAATGGCTTAAATACAAAAACCAGACTACAGTCAGATCTTACCAAGCAGGCCAACTCACATTTGTATTGAGAAATTTGAGCTCTAGTGGTGCCTGGGTGGCTCAGTTGGTTAAGGGTCTGCCTTTGGCTCTGGCCATGATCTCAGGGTTCTGGGATCGAGCCCCACGTTGGGGTCCCTGCTCAGTGGGGTCTACTTCTCCCCCTCCCCCTACTCTCTCTCTCTCTCGCTCAAATAAATAAATAAATAAAATCTTAAAAAAAAAAAAAGAAATTTGCTCTAAAAGTCAGCCTTACTTAACACTGTGGCTTTTATGACAAACTCACAATTTGATTATCTTTATTTTATGACATGAATTTAAACATATGTAGAGATGACATAAACATATCAATAAACATGTATCCATATGACTGTGTATATATCGGGTTGTGTAATAGTGGAAGCAGAGAAGGAGCACTAGACTAGAGTCAAAAAACCAGGATTCAAGTCTCCCTTCCTTGCTAGCTGGCTCTGTGACTTTCATCCTGTCTCTTAGCCCTTCTGGACCTCAGTTGCATAATTTCATATTACTCTCAAGTACTACTTTGCAATTTACTAAAATGTATTTCACTTTAGCAGTCTTATTTTAATTACAGTTTTCTTCCCTTGACATTTCATTTGTATTTTATTTTCCTACTCAGCAGAATGAATATTCAACTCAGAAGAGTGCAACATTGGTTCTGCCACGGTAAACAGATGATCTGGGCACTTTTGCCCTAATCTGTCCCAATTCTTTGCAGGATGTATTATATAAGCCATAACACTTCCAGCCTTTAAATGTGATCATGCCATATGTGAATGAGCTAACTAACCTATCATATCATTAGGTAATAAATAAAGATAAACTAGAGCTATATAGAGTTCTACTGATGAAGTCAAGTAAAACCTACTAAAACAGTTGTTTGTGGTATTAAATATATAAGAGATGGTCCCTAGAAGCAACATAGCAAAACAGCTAAGAGTACAGGCTGGGAATCAAACAAATGTAGTCAGATTTCCTGCTTGGTGCAGATTGTACTTATTTTCCATGTATTTCAGTTTCCTCATCTGTAAAACAGTTATATTAATGGTACCCACCTCATAGGATTGTTTGAAGGTTAAATAAGATGATTTATGCTAAGAAACACCCAGAATCTACGATGTGGTAGACTGGATAAAAAATAATAACCATAGGGGCACTTGGGTGGCTCAGTGGGTTAAAGCCTCTGCCTTTGGCTGTCATGTTTCCAAGGTCCTGAGATCGAGCCCCACATCGGGCTCCCTGCTCAGCAGGAAGCCTGCTTCCTCCTCTCTCTCTGCCTGCCTCTCCACCTACTTGTGATCTCTCTCTCTCTCTCTCTGTCAAATAAATAAATAAAATCTTTAAAAAAATAATCACCATAATTCAAATTGCTAATGTTTGGAGAGTCTCATCCCTGCCAGACACTATTCCTAATGCTTTACATTCATTCACTCACTTAATCTTCATAGCCATACCAGAAGGCTAGTCCCATTATTGGCCTCATTTTACAGATGGAGAAACAAAGGTACAGAGTGTGGAGTTACTTGCCCTATGTCACAAATCCTCCAAATATAGATACGAGATTTGAACTTAGCTAGCCTGGTCTTTACCATCTAACATAATAACTTAATAGGATTCCTTAAAAAAATAGGATATTTTTACTCTGTCTACAGTTTATCTTAATAAAAAGTGTACCCTAAATTAATAGTCCTGTAGATATCTTTATCTTACACAGATAGAAACATTATAGAAATTCACATCAAAATGAACAAGCAAGCACCATCAACAGGAGAGACCCCTGATGTCTAACTTGAGATTATCTTTTTCCCCAAGTTTGCTTATATTTTTCCATTCTCATCAATTTTTTAAATGTCACCTCTTAGATTTGCATTTATTTGCCAGATATCTTGGTTGCTAAGGTTTGAGACATTTTTCATTCTGAAGTTTCAAAAGTGCCTCAGATTCAATATCTCTAAAGAATGAAGTTGTCAAGTCCTTCTCACATTCCACTCTTTTATTTACCCTCTTTCATTCATGCAATCCCTTTTCAGGTGCTCAGATTAGGTTGTAGGAGGACTCATTTGGAGCCTGTAGAGATTCTTCATTGAAGAGCTCATCTATTTTCTCACTGGCTTATTAGCTTCTTTCTTTCTCTCTCCTTTTCTCCCTTCCTCCCTTCCTCCCTTCTTTCCTTCCCTCCTCTTTCTTTCTTTCTTTTTTCCTTTCCTTTCATTTATTTATTCACTCATTCATTTTATCACCTACTATGTGGTAGGCCTAGAAATACAGCAATTAACAAGAAGCAGTCCTAATATCATGCAGTTTATGCTCTAGTAGTGGAGACAGACATAAATCAGAAAATGCACGGAGCTTGTATTAGGTCCTATGATAACAAATGTCCTAGGAACATGTCCCCTGCTCTCCAGGGGCTCTGAGAAACAGACCTCTAAACTGATGAAGGTGAGAGCCTTATAGTGAATGTGTATACTGAGTATGTAAGTAAAATACTAGGGAAGACAAAAGAGGAATTACTTGACCCTGCCTGAAAGGTTAGAAAGACTTCACAAAGGATATGACTCAAGTTTTGAGGCATAATATGGTGGAAAGATATTCTAATATACAGGATGGCACATGCAAAACCAAGTCAGTAAAAACAAACAAGATGTGCTGGGGACTCTGAAAATAGCTCCAGACATGGAGAACTGAAGTTGTGTATATAGATGTGGATGTAGGGTGGGGAGTGGTAAAAGAAAAAAGTTATCATACTTGATAGAGGTCATAAATAAATAAGGGGTCTTGAAAACTCAACTAAGGAATCTGGAATTTATACCACAGAAGATGAGGTGGTGGTTTTAGAGTAGGGCAGTGACATATTATTTTCATCTTGGGATGAAGAGCCTTTCTATAATGAAGACAGTAAACTGTGGGGGAGTGAAGGAGGTCAGTTGAAAGACTACTGCAATAGTCTGAGCAAAACATAATAAAGAAGAGTAGGCCAGAGTCAAAAATATTGGAGAGCCAAGCAGACAGATTCTGAGTGCAAGATGTAACAGTAGTGAGGAAGAGAAGAAGGCTAACATTTATTGAATATCTAGATATGGGTCAGGGACTTAAGAACTATCCCCACTTATAGTTGAGAGATTAGAAAACAGAAGAGATCTTGTAATCTAGAGAAAGTAAAACAGAATATATTTCTATTGCATCAGAAAAAACTACAAAACATTTTTTGGTACACATGAAAATAAATCAATTGAAAATAAAAATACTCCACTCAGACTGTATTACTGGTGGCTGTCCAACTTCCTGCTGGCTGTAGGTGCTAATGAGTTTTTCTTGAATGAATACTATAAATAAGGGCATGAATGTATTTTATATTTCCCCCTAAGAAATTATAGCCTTCTTGAAAACATGGGCTTGCTCTTACTCTGCTTTTATGTTCTATAGAAATTATCTCACTGTTAACTGAACACTGATACTAGTTTCCTTTTATGTTAAGAAGAACGTTCAAGAAAGTGGGAAGTTTTTTCAGATGACACATATGGAAAAGCATTTCACAGTAACAAAGTCCCTAATTTCACATTCTGGCTAGTGCTCATCACGTGTGTGTGTGTGTGTGTGTGTACATGTGCATGTGTATATGTGTGTGTGCATATGTGTGCATATGCACGTGTGTACTCGTACATGACCTCAGGGCAGGTGGTAAGAATATGTTTTGGAATGGGACTACTGAACCTATTGAACTTATGTCTCGGCTTACTAGGAAAACTAATTGACCCTTTGAAGTGCAGTTTTCTTTTAATGATGTGGGAAAATTTGGTCTGCTATCTTCTAAAACTGTCATGAAAGCAGATGAGTTACAACATGGTTTGGCACCTTGTAAACTATGAAGGACCCTATAAAGCTCAGCTGTTGTGTTGAGGTTGGATTATTACTGTGATGATGATAACTTCAGGAAGAAACATAAGAAACATTCATCTGAGTATTTCATGGAAATTTAACGTACATACTGGCTTACACATTATAAGCATTATTTTCAGAAAGTATACTCTTTTCTAACTTTGATATCTTAAAGTCTCTATGGCCAGCTGTTCAAGTCCAATTCCTTTAAAGTACTTGATAGAAACATAGTGCTCAGTCTCTGGCTGCACCCTCCTCTGAGCCCAAAAGTCTGAGCTCTTCCCTTAATTACCTCATCTCCCACCTGTAGGAATTATCTTAAAATATCCTAGCCCTGAAATCTTTTTTCATCCTATCTTCCAACACTCTCTGCCTTTTATTCATCTCCCCCAATGCCTTACTTCCTTCAGGAAGTACTTCCTAACTCATGAGTTTCTTATTGTCACAACACATTATGTATTGAGGTGTGTATCATTCTATTTCTTATAAATATCAAGGTATCTTGATTTGATTAAAAAAACATTTTACTAAATTATGGGTTTTTTAACCAATTAAAAGAAACTCAAGATTGTTAAGTTAATAATGCCCTTATTCATTTGTATTCCAGGACATGTCTTTTGAAGAGAAACAGGCTAATTATTGAAAATAACACTTAAATAGCAATTATAGAGATTATCACATATTGGGTACTAAATACACATATACGTAATTTAATACTTACAACAACCACTGAAGTAAGTGCTATTACTATCTCCCTTTTAGAAGGGAGGCCACTGATGTACCAAAAGGTTAAGTAACTTCCCAAGACCACATACAAAGTAATGGCAGATCTTACTTACTTGACAGAATTCAAGATTCTTGGCTCCAGAGTCTGTACTCTAAGCACCACATAATACTGTGTAAAGTTGAGGATAGCAGCGGGGAGTTAAGAAGAATGTTGGGTTGGATACATGCATGGAAATATGGCATGCATGCAAACGTCTTCTTTCATGGGCCTTACAGTGAAAACAAAGGTTGAGAACTATCCTAAATTCCTGGGACAGGGGTGAGGGGGGTGGAAGGTTGCGGGGTGAGGGGTGGAGGGTGTGTGGCAACACTGTCATCAACATTTCCCATGCCTGCTTTTCTTATATCTCACTTCCAAATTCCTTAGCCACTCCTTGATATGTAATATATATGCTAATGTATTAACCTGTATATTATCTCCTCTCTCAGTTTCCCAAGAGTTGTTTTGATGTGCATTAGCAGACAGTGATCATGTCTGTATCACACTCTAACAGACAGTATTGGGGAAAAGGGTACCAATTTTCCACATCAATTTAATCTAATAATGAAGGGGAAGTGAGGTGAGGAAAGGGAGAGTAATGACATAATATAAGTATATGTATATATAATTTTGATTTGGAGCAGACAAGTGAGATAAAGAAATCATGTTGTTTACATTGTTTCTGTGATACATCAATTAATGTTCTGCTAAACTTATGCTACTCCTATCTTCTCTCTCCTCTCCCACAGTCCTTTTCCCTGGCATGTATCTGCTATGGGATATGACCTAACTATGGGATGATTCTCTTGCCTAGAGCTATGAGAACTTTCAGGTATCCTTGTTTCCCTATGGGATCTTCAGATCCTTCCAGAATCATTCCTGGACAGCTTAAACTACATTGATTTATGCCTCAATACTTGTTAACTAAAGTTTCTCATTTGACTTGGACAACTGCTTCTATCATTAGTCACCTTTCCTTGTATGACAGTCTCATCTTCCTCTTGGGAGGTTGAGTTTCTTCCAGGAAGGAACTTGTTATGCCATAAACCTCATCTTCCTATTATGCCAAGTCCTATGCCAACTACTGAGTTTGGTGTCATTTCCATAATTACTGCTCCCACCAGGAGGAAAAGACATAGTTTATTGAGATCAGCAAATAACCAAAGAACAAGAATAATACATTGTCAGATAGAAGCAAACTTAACAAAGGGGGGAAAAGGCTTTGAATTTTTATCCCTTGGTAAAACTAACACCACTTCATAGAAGAGGAATCAAACATGACAAGTCACCTATTTTCAACCCATTGAAGATATTGTTATCTTGTTTTTGAGAGACCGTCATTTGAGATCTGTTCCATCTTGTTCTTCAAGTCTGCATCTATTCATAAAAGACTAACACACGCATATCTTTCCTTTGCAGGCCCCCAAACATTTAAAAATCTCCCATGAATTATTTACATGGAAGCTCCAATCAGCAACATACCTGACAGACTCCCTAGATGAAATGAAAGTGCACTGTGTAAAGGTGCCCAGGGAGCCTGGCCGCCTCCCACTGTGAGGTTATAGACAGAACTAAGTCAGTACACATTATATGTCAGCACTGACATCAGAAGGAATCAGATCCTTTGATCTTGGACCTCCACAGGAAGCTTAGATCTCAGACAAATTAGATAAAAAATGAATTTATAGCAGATACGTGTCCTAAGGCATTCAACTGAATGTTTGGGTTTTAGGGAAGGAAGAATAGTGAATATCAAAACATATGAATTGGCAGGTCTCTCTTCTACCTCCACCTTGTTGGCAAGTCCCCATTAAAATGGAAAGATAAGATATCAAATGGCCCCACCATGATACTTAGAGTCCCATTGGTGGGTTTGATGGAGTTTTAGGAAGAATGGGATAAAATATGGAAACATATATCCCTTTTCTATGAAAAGGAAGACTCGATGGTTTTGGATCCAACTCATCATAAACAGCTATATCTTTTCCAGCTATCCTTTACCTCCTTTGTTTTACAAAACTTTCTTGGGCAACAGGTATACGGTGTTCCTGTGATTACTTTAAATTCGTATGGGAACTGCTCACTGGCTCTTTTTGTAAGGGGAACATTAGCAATGACTCTCTCCTCCCCCCTCCCACCACCCTCCCTGCTCATATTTTCCCAGCCTAGTCTCCATGTCCTGCATTCTGTGTTGGATGACCTGGTTTCAGCATAGAAGTTTAAATATAATCACCTGGACCCTGGAGCTGAAATAGGGTCTGAAACAGACAGAAGGATAGTTGATCAACCAACAGAAAGAATGCACTCCACCTTGGGTTTCTCATTTGTTAATAAGAGCAACAGTCCTGCCCACATATTGAAGAAGGCATATGAAATAATTAAGATTAGTTAATCTAGATTATTTGTTCCTTTAAGTGAAAAATTATCATATATTTTTAATAAGAAATGTATGGGAAATCAGAAGGTATGGAAATTCTAAAAAGTTGAAGGAAAAAATGCATTTAGTCCCATATTATATCATGATTGATTTCCATTTTATTGTTTTTATAATATTCCAGCAATGGATATGTTTCAGTAAACCTGATTTAACTCATTAATCCATATGGAGTTTACTTTGGTGTATTTGGGGTGGTTTTTTTGAGAGAGAGAGAGAGAGAGAGAACAAGCGCAAGTGAAGGTGGGGAGGGGCAGAGGGAGAGAGGGAGAGAGACTCTCAAGCAGAGTCCCTGCTGAGTGTGGAGCCTGACCTGGGGCTCAATCTCACAACCCTGAGATCATGACCTGAGCTGAAAACAAGAGTTGGACACTTTACTGACTGAGCCACCCAGGTGCCCCACATTGCTGTATTTTTTGAAGTGTGAATCTAGATTGAGAAGTGTTCTAAATAGTCAAATTTACTAACCCTATTTATAGACTAACACTTGCTTCCCTTTATTTTTATTATTTCTTTTATCATGTTACATTTATATGTCTAATATTTATATCTAATTGAAGTTATTTGCACTAATATCTCCAAATATTCTTCTGTCAGTATCACACTGCCTTAAAAATAGTAACCTAAATATTATTCCTTTGAGCTACCCATCACTACTGCCATAAAAATCAATTTCTTATAAAAAATTGGCTTTATGTCATTGATCTATATTTTCTGAAGAACTTTAGAATCATATTATGCTGTTTTATTCAGTATAAAATGATTGTAGCTGCATTTAAACAAAATTAATTTAGGAACTACTGATGTCTCTGTAATATGAGTCAATCTACTTAGAAACATTTCTTATGCAATTTCTTATGTAATCAAGTCTCCCCTTTAAACAATTTAATAGAATATTGTTTATTTTTTATATAAGTCCAATACATCTCTTGTTAAGATTGTTTTCCCAGACAGCATATTTTTTAGTTGCTATTATGTATTTCGGTATGTTTCATAACTACACCACTGGATTATACAATATTATTTTTCCATAAACTGACATAATATTTGAGTAAGCTACTCAAATAACTTATAAATTATAGCAGTTAATGGTTGAAATCTTTTAAGTTACTATTAAACAATTATATCATCTGTGAACCATCATGTATTTTCTCTAACATTGCCTTAATTTTGTTTTTATACCTGCATTTCCTAGCATTCTAAAATATATGTTATAAAGTTGTGGCAATGAATTTGTTTTGTATTCATGTGAGTAGTACTTCTTCTAATATTCCATTGTTAAACATGATATTGGATCTTGATTGAAAAGAACATTGGAACTCTCCATCTTATTTAGCAGGAAGACTCTTATTCCTAGTATTTTAAAAAATATTCCTATTTTTAAAAGTTTTCTTAAGGAATTAAGTGCTAGACTTTATTCATCTTTTATTTTCACTTATTTATTTCAATATTTTATTTATTTATTTATTTCAATATTTTATTTTCATTTATTCATATTTTTAAATTAGGAAGTGTTCATATCTTTTTAATTATATGACATGGGTATGCTCTTTATTAATGATCTCCAAATATAGTTTTACCTTCCTGGAAATGGGACAATTTTTAGTCCTGAGCTGTTTTTGTTTTCCCTGCTTCTGGACATCCTGAGGCCATCTCTCTTCTCCCTTCTCCCTGTCATTCTTAAAGATTTGTCCCTATAAAGGTAAACTGACAATCTGTTCTATTTTATATTGACAAAATACAACTATAGTGAATAGGACTCTAAAACGGGAGACATAAATCCCTGAAGTTAATGGTTATACTCACACATCCTTAATATCTTGCTATTTTACATGTCAATTTTCAATTCCCAACATTGGGTACATGGATTTCATAAAAAAGGAAAAAAAAAGGTGGCCAGTGGCCAAAGATCAATGTTTGCTCAAGAGAAGGCAGCACTGAGTTTGTATAGCAGTAGCTGTCCCATAAAGACAAAGGCAGTAGCAAGGAAAGCAAAATGGCCCTAGAAAACATTTTCTCTGGAAGTGAGAAGTCACATTTTGCCTATTGTTAGGACCCCAAAGATGTATAGTCATTATCCTGTTGTTAATTTTGTGAACCCGAATAACTGTCCACATCTCTTTTAGAAGAGATAAGGGGACTTTTTTATAGCCATTGAGAAACTGCTAGAATCCAGCATTCTCTAAGGAGGGGAAAGGGCGGGAAGGGGTCTCATTTCATCTCTATCTTCATTGTTCACCCAACAACAATAGTTATAAGTGGTCTAATATCCTAATGCCCTATGGTAACAGTGTTGCTAGAATTAGAAAAGATACAGAACTTTTATGAAAGAATCTGGACCACACAAACACCAAAATTATTATTATATATATATATATATATATACACAAAATATATATATATAAATATATACATATATATATATAAAGTATTAAGTGAACAAGAGGGAAATGTTATCAAATTTGAGAGAAGGGGATTATTCCTTCTAGGCAAGAAAAAAAAATGAAAAGGAAGAGAAGAATTTGATCTGGGATAGGAAGGAATGGAGATTTTAGATGTGTGGATACACTGAAGAAGGACATTTTGAGGCTGGGAGAACTAATTGTGTGGGGGGGAATATTGTCCTGGAGGGAAAAGAAGGAGTGGGAGACTGGACATCTATAACGGGGTTATTAGCTGAGACTGAATGGTAGATATCCTGTGAAAGAGAGTGGGATAAGGTGGAAACCAGACATTGCAGAGGAGAAATTGGTTATACTTGGTGAAAGAGCACAGGGTGGTAGGGGGAACCCTAGGAGGTAGAGATAACTCTGAGGTATCTCACCTGGGAGATCTTCCCCCTATCAACCAAATTAGGGGACCAAGGGAATGGTTGAAAAGGAATGGTACAAAATTGAGCTTTGACAGGGCAAAACTAGACTCCCTCCCTGACATTTCTATAAACTTGAGTGTGTGAAAACTGGACAACCAAGCCCTTAGCAAATGGGATTTGAAACATTGTGATATGATTTAGGAACTAGAGGGAGTAAACATGTAACTTAAGATAATGATATTCTTTCTCTCTTGGAGCATTCTATCCCATCCATAAATGCTTGAATACATATTGTTTGCTTTGATTGCTTTACATTTAATTGCTTGTTGCCTAGAATTGTTCTTTCATTTTCCCCCAAATATTAGTTTTGTGTGTCAACCATACTGCAAACTCATCAAGGACAGGGGACCAGATATCACCCCTTTGCAACTATACAGAAAAGATCTCATAAGGTACTAAATAAATATCAGGAGGTAAATAAATACTTACTCAATATTTACTGGGATAATAATCTAATAATCTAACTGCATTTATTAATAACCTAATAATCTAACTGCATTTATTATTATGTCATTCCAGCATCTACCATCTACATGTTACAAAGACAAATGATAGCTTCTGCCAGAGTTTCTCAACCTTAACATTATTGACATGTTAAGCCAAGTAATCTTTATTGTGGGGTGGTCCTGTGCATTATAAGATGTTTATAATCCCCCTGATCTCTTCTCACCAGATGCCAGTAGTATCTCTCCTCCCTGTGACAACTGTGACAATAAAACTGTCTCCCTGTCTGGGTGGCTCAGTCGGTTGGACATCCAACTCTTGATTTCAGCTCAGGTCTTGATCTTAGGGTCCTGGGATCAAGCTCTGTATCTGGCTTTGCACATGGACCCTGCTAAAGATTCTCTCTGCCCCTCCTCTCTGCACGTTCACTCATGTGCTCACTCTCCCTCTTAAAAAAAAAAAAGTCTCCAAGCATTGCAAATGTCTTCTAGAGGTAGGATGAGCACTGTCCCAATTTGTCTGTTTGCTGAGACATAGGCTTTTATTTTTAAAACTAGGATAATCAGGATCAGGATCAGGAAAATCAAGAAAACCAGGATGAGATTTTCATCCCACTTTGAAGCCAAAATTACCCTGGTTAGGAACTGCTGGCCTGAGGATGCCTGGAGGCTCAGTTTGGTAAGTGTCTGCCTTTGGCCCAGATCATGATTCCAGGGTCCTGAGATCAAGTCCTGCAATAGGTTCCTGCTCAAAGGGGAGCCTGCTTCCCCCTCTGCCTGCCACTACCCCTGCTTGTGCTCTCTCTGTTTGACAAATAAATAAATAAAATCTTTTAAAAAAAAAAAGTCACTGGCCTGTGGGAATAGAGAACCACCCATATATGATAACTTCTAAAAAACACGAGTACTACCATGGAAGCCCACATTCAATATTCTTGACACACAAAGAGGAAAATACTAATTTTCAATGAAGTAGGAGGGATTGGGAAAGACTATATATATATATGTATATGTATGTGTGTGTGTGTATATGTATATATATACACACACACACACATACATATACATACATACATATAACACAACAAAACAAAAACCATAGTGAGCTGATGCTTAAAAGCTTCAGAAGGTTTTAACAGGTGAAGACAAGCAATCCAACTGGAAGAAACCATGCAAGCCAATAGGTGGGAAGGTCTTAGATAAGTCCCAAAATGAGTGAGTTAGCATAGGGGGTATAAGCAGGCAGCAGGAAGGTGAATTGCAGTGTAAGATTTTAAAGATAGGATGGAGTCAGCCTTGGAAGGCTCTGACTTTTAAATAACAAGAAGAACCAACAACAGATAACACATATGTATTACATACAATATGCCAGGGATTAATGATATTAGTGATATTTAGTGATACTAACTCACTCAATTTGCACAACAACCATATGTGTAGGCAGTATTAATATGGGAACTTTACCAGGGAGGGAGCTGATGGGCACAGAGAGGATAGTTGGCTTCCTTGAGGCCAGGAAGCAAGTCAACGGGAGAGTCAGGGTTAAATTCAGTCTGCCTAACTCTTGGTTTTTACGCTGTTAACTAACACTGGAGATTTCCAGCTAACACTGGAAATTCATTAGATCTTCTCACTGGCAGAGTGACAAGGCCAGATATGATTTGTAGAAGCTAGGTCAGATGGCTGGTAACAATAAAATACAAGGGATATATGCACCACTCCTTTCTTCCCTTTAATAGAGTTACAGTTCCCCTGTAACTCTATTCTCACTATTGCATCTATGCGATTTTTAGTAAAAGCCGTAACATGATGAGTTTACAGTCTGAACCTACGGGACAGTGGAAATGCTCAATTCCACCGGCTGAAAAATTTTAGTGCCAGGTAGTACTTAGTGAATGCAATGTGCTCAGGAGAGACATAGCCAATCCCAAAAGTTTAGAAAAAGAGGCAAAAGGAAGACTAAAGTGCCATGGAAATAATAAAATAACCAAACTTATCTGAAGCCAGCAGTAACTAGTTGTTCTGTAGCTGGTAATAATTTCTGAAGAAAAGTAGGAGATGCATCATTACTTGCCTTGAAGATGCTCTTCAGATTTGGACAAATCTTAGAAAATAAGGAAACAAATCTGCTATGATCCCTAGGGGAGGATTTGGATATAACACAACTTTCTATTTTTAACCTGGATGTCCGAATAACATGGCCTTTGATACACCCATCTCTTCAATCTAAACTTTTCCACAGGAACCCTGCCCCTTATCTCATTCCTGATAATTTATTAATAAGGCACCAGATAAAAAATGTTCCTTAATAAAACACCCAGGCATTGTGGATCGCTTAATATAGTTAATTTAAGTAGGGCAACTGAGATTCATGTAGATAGCCATATTAGATTAGGGGGAGATTAGCATCACTCTTGTTGTTTGCTTAAGAATGCAGCTAAACATGCTGTTCCTTGAAGTGCTGAGTTCACATGAGCATTTTCAAACACTTGTTCTGAATTTGCACGCAGTAATATGGGCAAGAGTCTCTAGAAACCAAAATTAATGTGGTCTTAGATAGAATCCAGAAGGAATTCCTGTCCATTTCTCTCTGTCTTCGTTCTTCCCATACCCACCCACTACAATCCTACCACCACCTACTGGTATAGGATCAGAATAGAGTATGGCTTTCTAATTCGTTGGGACATTTCTAAAAAAATAAATTCATTTCCTCCAGCGGGAAAATTCAAACACACAAAAAAACTGATATTTACACATGCACACACACAGGTAGACACACACACACACACACACACACACACAAGCCAGAGTTCATTGAACAGGTTAGAGGAAGAACAACATTGAGTTGCTATTTTTGAGTTAAACCTGGTGCTAGAACCATTAAGATTCATATCCCTTTCTCAAGCAGAAAATATCATGAATATTGACTACTGCTTAGAATAAATAGCAGTATTATTCTCTTTAGAGTGTGCTTCAAAGCATTTCAGATCCATGGAAATTATATGAATATTTTTCATACACCATATCACATACGTATGTGGCAAATCTATCTTGTGTTCTGCCAACAGTCTTCCTGTGCTCTGTATCTTAGAAGGACAAGGGGAAAGCATTGGTCTGAAGGAAATGCCTACCTTTTCTTTGCTTGGCACTAAGTCCAATGGCAATTAAAAAATATAACAAGCAAAATTATCTAGGTTTAATGTACAATGTAAGCAAATAATACATTTTGTTCAAAGTATGACTAAACAACAAGCAGAGCTTAACAAAGCTGACTCATTTCTTAAGGGCTCCATGTTCAATCTAATTTGCATAGTTGGTATTTGGCAACTCTACTATCTTATTTCCCAAACTCAATAGTGTTGCCAGACTGGCAGCTTTGCAAGAGCTAAGGGAAATATTATATGCCTATACTTTGGTTTTCCCTTTCTCTATGTAATAAACTCAAATGTTAAACCAATTATCATCTACTAAGAAAAAAATATAGATGTCAACTTGAAGACTTGGTTAATAGCTGAGTGAATCAGCTGGACTTGTGTACTCCTATGCTGGGGTATAATTCCCTTGAGAAGAAGTAACAAAGATGAAAGAAGAGGCTAACAACTAAACTGATCCAGAAACTGACAGCCATGGGGAGAGGGAGGCCACAGCTCATCCAGGATGGGTGTCTCTTATGGGAATCATCCCCACTGTCCAAACTTACCTTCTCCCATCATGGCGTCTTCCTTTTTAGTCTCTTGTGATTTTGGGTGCTTGGATGAGATGTGGATGTGATTCTTCTGACCGTTAGTCTGGAATTCAGAAATATCTTCACTTTTTATTTCTAGGTTAATGAGAAAAAGATGTGACTGTTTCTTGTTTTTTAGAATAAAACATTTTATTTGTAAACTGGTCCTCAGTGCTAACGTATTTCTCTTGTATGCCCCCACAAAATGATTGCAATACACATATATGAGAATGCATATAATGTATTCAGAGCTTAAGGAATAATGAAATACAACCCCATATACTGACCAGCAACTTTAAGGTATAAAATTATACTATACAATAGCCATCATATATGGCTATGGAGCACCTGAAATATGACTAGTTTGAGTTAAGATGTGCTGTAAGTGTAACATATATACCTGATTTTAAGAACCTGTAAAATATACAATATTTTTATATTTATTACATATAAATGTTGATATATTAGGTTAAGGGGATACTAGAAAATTGCATCATGTGCCTCACATTTGTGGTTCATGTTATATTTTTACTGGACAGAGCTGGTATAGAATGTTACAATACTCTTTAAGCTTTTATTTTGAAATAATGATAGATTCACAGCAAGTTGCAAAGAAATATACTGAAGGATTCATGCATCCTTATCCAGCCTCCCCTACTGTTAACAACTTATATAATATGATATCAAAACCAGGAAATTCACATTGGTACAACCCATAGAGATGGTGCATATATGAGCTCTTGATTGAAGATTTCCACTTTTGACTGATGAGAGATTTTTTTAAAAGATTTTATATTTATTTATTTGACACAGAGAGAGAGATCACAAGTAGGTGGAGAGGCAGGCAGAGAGAGAGAGAGAGAGAGGAGGAAGCAGGCTCCCCACTGAGCAGAGAGCCTGATGTGGGGCTTGATCCCAGGACCCTGGGATCATGACCTGAGCCGAAGGTAGAGGCTTTAACCCACTGAGCCACCCAGGTGCCCCTGATGAGAGATTTTTATATTCTATTCATTTATGTATTAAATATCTTAATCAAAAATGTATTTACATTGCTTATATCAAAAACTATACTAAGCAATGGAAAGACAATGAGTAAGAAAGACCCGGTCCTTGCTCTCAGAGTTTTATTTCAGTTTGAATGGCAGAGGATAAAAAAAAAAATTCATAATGTAAGGTCAAATGACCCCAGGCCATGGCATATGATAATTTTTCTCAAGGAAAACACTTTAGCAATTGAGTTTAGCTAAAAACCTGATTTTTCATGGAACAACATTTTTTACATTGAAAAAACTTGGAAGAATGAAAGATAGATTCTGGTTATTCATATTTGGGTACTTGATAGGTTTTTTTTAAGTGAATGAAGCCAGCCTATAACTTCCATGAAACAACTGACCATAGTTTATTCCAGTGATAAAATTCAAGCTTTCGTGGGAAATTTAAAATTTTGGACAACTTTTATCAACTATAAGTTTTATAGATATTGAACTCTTAAAGTTTAATGTTGATATTAACAAATGCAGTTTTTAAAAAAATATAGAATGAAATAAGTCGGCATTTGGAAAATCTTTATAACTCAGTGAAACAATATTTTTCCAAATGTCTAAAGCATAATGTTTCAAAATCATTCATAAGTAAAAGCTCCATAATAGATTAGTGGTTTTTCATATACAGAGTATAGAACATACATTGAGATGTACTTGTAAGTAACTAACTATCTCTTGGCCAGGTTGGGTGCAGTATCAAAGAAGATGATCCATAACTATCTGTGAATGTTATAAATACTCTTCGTCTTCTACTTGTACTTGTGTGAGGATAGATTATCTTCACATACTTCAGCCAAAACAATACATTGCAGTCAATGTAATGTGGAAGCTGCTAGAGTATACAGTTGACTTTTCTTAAGACAGACATTAAAGAGTTTTATAAAAATGCCACTCTTTTCATGATATATGTTTGGAAACATCATTTTAAATACAAAATGATAATTATGTTGACATATAATGCATGTATTACTGTTATTTTAAAGTAAATAAATAAATTTTACATTTGCTCTTTTAACTTCTAATTTGGAAGTATTAATAGATAAACACACATTGACAAAATCTCTTTGGGGTTTTCAATAATTACTGAAAGGGGTGAACAAGGTCCCAAGATCAAAATTTCATACACTGCTGACACAGACTGTACAGCTGAATTGGAGAATACTGTTCCATGAGGAAGGTGGGGAATGATATTTATTATTCTAAAGTAATGAATGCTAATCCTAGAAGTTTGAAAAACACAGAAAGATTTAAAGAAAAAAATACAAATTACTCATACAGAACTGGTTACTGTACCTTTTTTTTTTCCATAAAGTGTTTCCTGATCTCTTTTTATTTTTATAAGAAAGTTAGAAGTCTGCATCCAATCAGGAAAATATGTGAATTTAATACAGGGAAATGTGTCCACCGATATTGAAAAGTTGAAAGAGTGAAAAAGAGAATACCAAAGTAATGGTATGTTAGACTGCAGGAAGAAGCTTCCTCTATAATTGGAGAACAGAAGGGAGGAGATAGGTGAGCAGAGCTTAGTGGGGGGTCCCTCCATTGCTGGTAGGCTTAGCAGTAAAATGGAGGATGAGAATTAAATAGATTGTATTTATATTGTATAATTGTATAAATAGATACAATATATCTAGCTATAATCTATAAATAGATACAATATATCACAGAATTGCATGAAATTAAAAATTATGAAAGGTCTTTGCTTTCAAACCAAAAATCAACACACACAAACACGCATGCACACACACTACTTTAGATTTAAAAACAAAGACCAAAAGACAATTATCATATGATCTCTCTGATATGAGGAATTTGAGAGGCTGGATGAGGGGTCGTGGGGGAAAGAGAGGGAAAAAACTAAAACAAGATGGGACCAGAAGGTAGACAAACCATAAGAGACACTTAATCTTAGGAAACAAATTGAGGGTTGCTGGGGGTTGGGGGGGAATAGGGTGGCTGGGTTATGGGCAATGGGGAAGGTATGTGCTATGGTGAGTGCTGTGAATTGTGTAAGACTGATAATTCACAGACCTGTACCCCTGAAACAAATATTATATGTTAATAAAACAAAACAAAAAAACCCACAAAACAAAAAACAAAAAGAACCCCAAAGACCAAAACCTGCATTCCACAAATTACAGGCAACAACCCAGAATGAGATCCCATTCTTCTTGAGAAAGACAAGGTACCCTTGAATTTCCTTTCAGTTTGGCCAGCCCCATCACAACAGGGAGAGAGGGAAATATATCACACTGATGCTTGGTTCAAAATAAAGAATGCGTGAAGCTTCCCTCCCCCAAGATCTCTCAGAAACCCAAGCACTATGAGTCTTCCAGTAGTGGCTCCATGCTTCTTCCTCTTTCCTTTCTTTATTTTGACTTCTCTCTTTGCCTCACTTCTTTTGTACTCACGTTTTTTTGTCACAAAAGTGTTTCATCCACTCATTTGATGAGGGGAGTCAGGGACTTGCCAATACTTGGCCTGCCCCTCTATCTCCCTCACTCTAAGAGCAGAGTAGAAAGATAGAAGGAGCCTCTTTTCCAGAACTTCTTTCCCTCAGTGATGCTCCATGTCCCCAGTCTAAAAGAAATGATCTGCTTTCGGGAAAATGTTCAAGAATATAGTTTCCATGTTCCTACGAGAGGAAAAAAACCCACCAAACATTCTCTTCCCTCTTCTGAATCCCTTTCCCTTCTTTCTTAAACTTACATTTTGGAGGATTACTCGGGCAATGGAACATAGTGTTTTAGAGCGTAGCATCTGGAGCCAAACTGCCTGACTTTTTTTGGATTGTGTGACCTTGGGGAAGTTCTTAGCCTTTGTGTGCCTCATGCTACACCCATAACACAGACCCTACTTCAAAGGGTTGTTATGAAGATTAAAAAATCCATGCATACAAATTACTTAGAAACTGGCCCACAGTGAATATTCAATAAATGCTCTCATTATTATCACTATTATTAGTTAAGGTTAAGCAATCTTTGTCTCTACTGTATAAACTGAATAATTTGGTTCCATGTAGTTTAATATGTTACAGTTTCATAAAAATTTCTCTTGGGGAAAGAAAAAGAAATGTTACTGTATTATACATGATAACATTTCCCCACTGATATTTTCATTCCCAAAAGAAAAATCTACATACTTCTGCTTTTGCTCTTCTTTAACCAACAGCACACCAGACAGCATAGAGTTAGCCATGAGGCCACCGAGCACAGGGAAGCAGCCAAGATGATGGTTGACTTCTCTGACCTACGCACAGGTAAGACAGTGAATGACCTTGATCGAGCTGTAAAATTGGCTCCTGTTAAAAAAAAAGTCCCAGTAAAAACATATTAATAGGATAAAAGATGCTGATATAATAAAAATACTGTGGAGAGATATGTTTACAACAATACCTGTCACTTAATAGGTTCAATAAATACTTATTGAATTAAGTGATTAAATGAACTAATAATCAATCGAAAATTTGTATTTCTGAAGAACTACAAGAATCCAGTCCAACAATAACATACAATTGTTCTTTCCAACTCTGTCCATTACCAATGAGGCATTCTTCCAATTCTCCCCTTTCATTCTCAGACTTACCTTTTCCACCAATGCAAAATTTCAATTTCATTCTCATGTTCCACTAATTAGAATAGAAATGCTCTCAGCTCCAGAATGTGTGAAACTACTTGCTCTGACATATGTCTCCTATTTTTAAAAAATGGCATGTAAGACATCAAAATAGGGAACAGGGACTCCTACCACAGAGCCAAGAGAATTTTCTAATGTCCATGAGAATTTTGTTATCTGGAAAACTGGGAGTCAAGCAGCAGCAAATAGATAGAGCTGCTTTGGTCATAATGATGGGGCAAAATGGGCAAGTTCCTTTAAAGACTGCATCTTTCTAAGAAGTCATCTCAAATTGTTTAATAGACTGAACAATTTCATTCTCATTTCCATACTTCATTATTATTTTTTTGAATAAAGCATACAAAATCTAAAAAAATAAAAAGCTTGCTTATACACATAAAAATCGGTACATAAATATTTATAGCACCTCTATCTGTAATCATCCAAACCAGCAAACAACCCAGATATTCTTCAGTGTGGGAATGAATAAACCAATGATGGTTTATCCAGACAATGGAATACTATTCAGCCAAAAAAAGGGGGAAGAAAAAGAAAAAGAAAAAGGAACAAACAGACAAAATAGGGAATAAGGGAGTGAGGGAAGAAGGAATAAAGGAAAGAAGGCAGGAAGGAAGGAAAGAAAAAGGAAAAAAGAAAGAGAGAAAGGAAGGAAGGAAGAAAGAAAAGAAGAAAGGAGGGAGAGGAAGGAGAAAGAGAGGTTAGAAAGAAAGGAAAAGGAAGAAAGAAAGAAAGAAAGAGAAAGAAAGAAAGAGAAAGAGAGAAAGAAAGAGAGAAAGAAAGAGAGAAAGAAAGAAAGAAAGAAAGAAAGAAAGAAAGAAAGAAAGAAAGAAAGAAAAGGAAAGAAAAAAAGAACCAGATTATTAGTAGGAAAGTAGCAACTGGGATGACCATCAAAGGTATTATGCTAAGTGAGAGAGGTCCATCTCTGAAGGGTACATATTTTATCATTCCATTTATATGACATTGTAGAAAAGACAGAATTATAGCGATAAAGAACAGGTAAGTGATTGTCAGGGATTAGTGCTAGTGGCAGGGGAGGATGCAAGGACAGAGGAGCAGAATAAGGGAGATTTTTTGGAAATGTTCTATATCCTGACTATGGTGGTAATTATATGAATCTGTTAAGGAATTTGAATCCACAAAAACACATGCAAAAATAAATTTTCCTAATAAAAAAATTTTAAATTTACCTATAATTTTGAGGGTAACAGATATGTTCATTATCTTAATTGTGGGGATGGTTTCATGGGAGTATATATTCATCAAAATCTATGAAACTGTGTGCTTGAAGTATTTATAGTTTATCATGTGTCAATTATACCCCAATACAAAAATGAAAAATTTAAAAAAAAAAAAGCTTGCCTACAAGCATGAGTTAGAGCCAGTGATTTTTAAGTAACACATCCAAATAAACCAGCCTCTGCTATCATCTAAATAAATGCAGGCAAAAACAGAGTTTTTATTTTTTCTACTCAAGGAAACATCGTGCTATTCTTTGCTGTGCTTTCCTTGGGCTGAACCTGATTTTATATATATATATATATAAAATCAAATATATGTATATATATTTAATCAATATATAAAACCATATATATATATATGTATACCATATATACATCAATATGTAAAACCATATATATATATATAAACCATATATATATATATATATATATATAGTTTTGATTGAAAGTCACTCTCAGGTTTTCAGGCTCTCGACTCCTGGCTGACTTGGTCCCAAAGCTACCATAACAAAATTAGCTAGAAATGGGTTCTCCTGTGTACATCTTATGCTTGAGACATACTTGGCTTGTTTGTTATTAGTTAGTTGCTTTTTATGAACATCTGAATTAGATAAATCTAGCCCAGAGATGGGGGAATGGATTTTACTGGTGATTTGCAGAAGTATAACAAGATTCTTCATTCTTTTATCCATTTTCCAATGATTGCTCAGTGATTGTTTACTTTGCTAACTGAATAAGTCACTGTTCTCATTCTGAAGATATTTACAAGCTAGTTGATAAAATTATATACACACACACACTCACACACACAAATCAGAATGTGACACATGTCAACAGAATAATGCAATCAATTGCTCTAGAAGGATATTTCCCATCAATATGATCAGGGAAAGCATCCCAAAAGAGAATATTTAAGTGGGGTTTTGAAGGCTAAGCAAATAAAGGCAGAAAGGAGAAAAGAGCAATTGTTTAGGAAATTCGTGCAAAAAATACTGGGAATTAATGCTGGAAAGCATTTGAGATAAATTTTGGTGGGCACTAAATGTGAACCAAAAGCTTCTTGACTATATCTTGAAGGCAATGAGGTGTCATAGAAGGAAAAATTCTGAGCTGGGAAGTAGCATATACCAAGTGAGATATACAAGATCGGGCCATGAAAGTGTTTCGAACACAAATAATGGCAGAGGGGTTGAAGTCAATTAACTGATTTATAAGACCAGAGAAGTACCTGAGTCTAAGGGTAGAGACCACAAGCTTTTAAATATTTTTAGTAGCAGAACATTACAAAACTGTAATCTTTGACATCATCTCAATATCCTTACTTAGTTATAAAGAAATGAGCAGAAGACATGAACAGACACTTCTCCAAAGAAGAAATACAAATGGCTATCAGACACATGAAAAAATGTTCATCATCACTAGTCATCAGGGAGATTCAAATTAAAACCACATTGAGATACCACCTCACACCAGTTAGAATGGCCAAAATTAACAAGACAAGAAATAATAAGTGTTGAAGAGGATGTGGAGAAGGGGGAACCCTCTTACACTGTTGGTGGTAATGCAAGTTGGTATAGCCACTTTGGAAAACAGTGTGGAGATTCCTCAAAAAATTAAAAATAGAGTTACCCTATGATCCTGCAATTGTACTACTGGGTATTTACTCCAGAGATATAGATATATAGTGAAAAGAAGGGCCTTCTGTACCCCAGTGTTTCTAGCAGCAATGGCCACAATTGCCAAACAACGGAAAGAGTCAAGATGTCCTTCAACAGACGAATGGATAAATAAGATATGGTCCATATGTACAGTGGAATATTATACAGCCATCAGAAAGGATGAATACCCAACTTTTGTATCCACATGGATGGGACTGGAAGAGATTCTGCTGAGTGAAATAAGTCAAGCAGAGTCAATTATCATATGGTTTCACTTACTTGTGGAGCATAAGGGATAACACGGAAGACATTAGGAGAAACAAAGGAAAAGTGAATTGGGGGAAATCAGAGGGGGAGTCGAAGCATGAGAGACTGTGGACTCTGAGAAATAAACAGAGTTTTTGAGGGGTGGGGGGTGGGGGGTTAGGTGAGCCTGGTAGTGGGTATTAAGGAAAGCATGTATTGCATGGAGCACTGGGTGTGGTACATAAACAATGAATCTTGGTACACTGAAAAAATAAAATTAAAAATGATAGAAATAGTTGTGCCTATGATGTGCCAGGTTTTTCTACACTCCAAAGATACAGTGTTGAACTCAGCTTAACTCCTGCCCCTTTTGGAACTTAGGTTTGAGTTGTGGGGGGAGGCAGAACACAGAGGCAGTAGACAAACAAGCAAAAACACTGATACCCTGGTCCCATGTGGCAGTAAGTGCCATGAAGACTAAAGTGAGGTTGGCCAACAGAGAATGACTGGCGATGGAGCAGGACTGGGAATGGTGGTGGGGTTGACTGAGTGATGCAGAAAAGACTTTCCCAAGAAGGTGATATCTGGGGAGAAGTCTGAGTGAAATGATGATTGAGTCATGTGAATTTCAGGAGGAAGAGTATCCCAGGCATGGAAATGGCAGGGACAACAGAGCCAAGCCAGATTTCTCTGGATTTGGTAGCCAGGAGCAGCCTGGGCTCCCTTGGTCTCTTTTCAGCCCAGCAGCCCCTGAGAACCCCCTACGAACTGTAGGGCTGCAAGGAACGGGCAGGGAAACCACAGCCAGGTCATGGGGATGATAGTGAAGGGGGAAAGGCTGGCTGGGAAGTCAGCAGAATTAAACACACAGAAACTCTTCTCTCTTGGTGGCATCTCAAATGTTCCAAAACGAATAGTGAGCCGGATTAGTCAACATATTAGAAAGACTTGTGAGGGTCCCATATACATCTGGTTAATTTATCAGCTCCTCAGTTTCTACACTTCTAAAATACTGTTCTTCTCTCTAAGATATTACTCTTCTATCTTCCATCTATTCTCTTCTACTTTAGACTTCAGAAATCTCATTCTGATAGAGCCTCACCTCCTCGACGTGGTTTGAAAATTATGAAGAATAATTTAAGGAAAATTGCTGATGAAAAACTTTTCAAGATAATTCCCCAGCCTCTTTTACAAGTTATAGAGAAACCTAAAATAAAGCTGTAGTCTAGTAAATGTGAACACTAAGGCTGGCTCAAAATCATAAAATGTTGCTGAGTAGTTTTTGTCTACACCACGTTTTACAACTGGCTGTATAACTTATTCCTTAAATAACCTTGATGAAGTATTTGGTTAGTCTTGGTTAACTACTGAGGAAATTGAAGGACAAAGGTCCTTTAAATAACCTGACAAGTCTGGGGCAAAACATCCAGCTCTGCATGGATTGTCCTTCCAAAATATATATACATGGGGATCCCATGGTCCAGAACACTGAACATGTTTCTCCATGAATCTGTCCTACATAAAGACACTTCCATGGGTATTTAAAAGATATTTGCCCTGCAAAATTAAGACTAATAATAATATAGTTGACCTCAGAAGTCAAGTGCAAAAAAATTGTCCAGGACTTGGATAAGGGAAAAAAAAAATGATTACAGATCTGATCAATGTCATACCATAGTATTTTCAAATAGGCCCATTCAAGGTTTATCAAATTCTCTGGAATACAGTATATATATGTGTATATATATGTATATATGTAAACTGCAAATGATTTTTCTCCATTACAGATGCAAATGGTATCTGTACACATGTAACATCAAAGTTTACAGTTTTATTGCCCTGTATCCAATGTGGCAGACTTATTTCAGCTGGCTGTGTGATGCACATCTCTCAAATGCTCTTCTCTGTAATGCTTATCTTGTAATTGTGACAAACTTAAATGCTCTTTAAACCAGCTTTGCGTCTTCATGGTACACTCACTTCATGGTACACTAGTGAGTTAAAGAAGTTGTTGACAAGTGCTCATTATATATTTTCCCAAGAGCTACAGTTTTCTCTTTTTGAGAAGTATCTTATGACAGTTGGAATTCAAGTTTCACGAGGAGAACTAATATGTGGCCTTAATTAAACAGTTGTTGTCGGGCTTCAGATATCTCACATCAAAACATGGGATTTCCCTGATTGTTTCCATTAACTAACTGGTTTAACTCTAGCAATGATTATTTGAATGCATTTTTTTAAAGATTTTATTTATTTCTTTGAGAGAGAGAGAAAGAAAGCATGAGAGGAGAGAAGGTCAGAGGGAGAAGCAGACTCCCCGCGACACAGGGAGCCTGATGCGGGACTCGATCCTAGGACTCTGGGATCATGACCTGAATGGAAGGCAGGGGCTTAACCAACTGAGCCACCCAGGTGCTCTATTCAAATGCATTTTATAAAACTTTGCATTATCACATCCGTGCACTAACTGCTTTCCACAGTTGTGTGGCTTTAGTATCAGACTAATTTTCTGTCCCACATAAATAAATGGTTATAAATATCTACTTCTTTAGTTCAAATGTGGTGTCAGCATTTTTAGAATTCTTTTAGACGCTCTGTTAGTGGAGGAATTTTTTTTCTGGTAAATCACGATAATGAATGGAAGAGTTAAACCTTTTTTTTTTCTTTTTCCGGTCTCTATGAGAGTTTGGTATTTTAAAAAACAGGATGTCAAAAACTACACTCTCAAAAACAAACAAACAAACAAACAAACAAAAAACACTCCTTTCTCACCACTCTTAGGTAAGAGGAGACCTAGCTCTACCCTTCATGGAAATGGGAGAGGAGGATTTTGCATAGGTTCCTTCGAAGTTAAATTAACATGTTCCCTACTTCAGACTTACTGAGTAGTATTACCCTCCAATATAGCAAAAGTTGTCAAGAACGTTGCAGGAAGGAGAAGACCTTTTTTCAAGGTTTCCTCAAGTTGAGTTGGAGCGTATGAGCAATTTACAGAACCTTATATCTGTCCTTCTAAAGTGCCAGAACTTTGAATGGGTATGGTTATAATTTATGGAGCTGGGGGGAGGCACTGGGTGAGGAGGACAGAACTGAAAGATTAAAATTTCACAATACTTAATATCCCATGACTCTCTTTTTTACCAATTAAAATGTTCTCGTTAATATCCAACCAAATGCCACCACATGTCAGAGAAAGAATAAATAATAATAATTGTAAAAAGCATTCAAAGTAAATTTTAACAACTAGGAAAAAAATGCATATTTGGATTCTTGCTTACCAGAATTCTCCAGGGACTTAATTTCTACATGAGTTCTTGTTTCTCATACCTTAATGATATAGCCAAGTGATTTTTTTCTCTAAACTGTGATGACTTCATGGGATCGAGTCCCACATCGGGCTCCTTTGCTCGGCGGGGAGCCTGCTTCTCCCTCTGCCTCTGCCTGCCACTCTGTCTGCCTGTGCTCGCTTGCTCTCTCTTCCTCTCTCTCTGACAAATAAATACATTAAAAAAAAATCCTTTAAACTGTGATGACTTCATATTCGTGATAGGAGCTATTCCCATTATAAAGGAGAAGGGGCTATTTTTTTTTTTTTTAAGAAACAGAGAGTAAAAACACACTCTGCTAATATTACCTGGAGGGGAAGTGACAGTAAAAAGAAAGTGCCAATTTGACCCAGAGATCAAAACTGCCAAGTTGGAGAAGCTCACATAACCATCTTGACTTTCTGCCTGAGTACACCCTACAAACAAACACAGAAACAAGACATAAATGTTAGTTACCTACTCAAGGCAGTTTCTTCAAGTCTTCTCTGTAAAGAGGCAATTGGATGCTAGTGGAAAAAAAAAAAAAGATTTAATGAAACAGATTATAAAATCCATCAGGCTTTTCTTAGATAAATCGTGGAACCAAATAATCCAAGAAAGAATAATAGTAACAGTAATTCAAAGTTTGCCATGCCGGATGCTGTGCCTTAGATACATGATTTTAAATAAACTGTACAACAGGAAATAGATAACCTTATGAAAGGTGAAATTACTTGGTGTGGGGGTTATAACACCATGTCTGCCTGATTTCCAAGTTGACATTCTTAACTACTACAATATGTTGACTATTTCATTATTAAATGTCTGCCAAGAAAGAAAATCTATTATCTTATAGATGGTCAGTTTCTAGGCTCTGCCTGTCTTTTATTCAAGGGATCTGTAGTTTATGTGGTGGCAGAGTTAGGCCAATAGAGCAGGACCACAGCTATGCATCAAATCATGACTGATAAAGGCTATCCTGATTTAGCAACTTGGGTTGCCTTGGCTATGGTTCCCATGAATAAAATGCAAAAATAAAAGGCAAGTTTACATCTTCTAACAATAGGCCATCCATTTTTAAAGTGAAAGAAGGCAACTTAACTCAGGATCACATTCACAATGCCATTAATTAGTCTTCTGACTCCACTACCCTCAAATTACTTTGCTAATTAACAGCTGCTACAGTTCACTCTGGAAATGTCATGATGATTGATATGATGGACAATGAGTTGGGAGAGTGGTCTTAAAGTTTATAAATTGGTTTGAGATCTTTAAGGCTGAAAGGTATCATAAAGTTATAATATGCTTAGTGTTAACATTTTTCAATTCAATTGCTTAATCTGTTTTGTGGAAACACTGTCTTTCCTCATCAATTTTGCAGAGCTAACTAAAACTTCTTTTTCAAAAGCATCTTTTCCTTCATCTCTTCAGCATCCCAAAATAAATAAAATGCCCAGAAAAATGGAAATAAATAAGCCAAGACTCAAATAAATGATAGGCGCCCAAGATAAATGCAGTTTATACACTTTAAAACCTATATGCATCAAAATTATGGTCAATAAACTCTTGCAAACAATGAACTGCAGAGTACAGATGTTCAACATGAAATCGTTTGCTGCAGTTTTTCCTTTGACAAACGTCCTTATTGTTCCCATCTTTGGAGGAATACAAAGCAGCATTTAGTCGAAATGTGTCCGTCGAGCACAGTGAGTCTGGCTCGTAGAACAGCCGCCAAACTGCCTAATGGAAAGTGTTTTAGCTCCAAATGGGTTTGCTTTTGTGTTAAATACCAGCTTGCCTCAGAGATCTCTACAAAGATTCCCATATATATATGTATGATATTCTCAGATTTGAAGCATATGTGCCCAAAAGCTGAGGCAGTTGCTGCCAAGTACAGTATATTACTCCAGGGTTCATCATATCTCTAGAATGGTAATCGTAAAATATACAAATGCCATCGACAGGCTCCCTGATCAAGCGGGTATAAGCAGTGTACTGGCTGGGGGAACTTGGGATGAGGTGGGGTGCTGGGCTTGAAGCAAGATTGAAATCAACTCCATGACTTAGCAGTGAGTGCTACCTGAATGGGTTTCTCTGGGGCATATGGTTTCCAAAATACCCAATTCTCCCCCCAAACTGTCCTTCTCATCCCTGACAATATTAGCAAACTGGCATATCATTAATGTTGAGACTGTATTTTTTTAATATTAAGTACATATTTTTTCCTACAACTAGGATCTGTAATTAAATATGAAATGGTCTATAGGACCTTCAATAATTATCTTCCAATATATACATTTACTTTTTTTGTTAATTGATTATAACCTGCTTTTTTACTGAGGAGGCTTATACTTTATACTTATATAAAGGCTTATACTTTATACTTATACTTTATACTTATCTACTGAGATAAGTATAAAAGGTTTAGACTAGACATACAGATATGGTTTCATTGTTACTGTTTTCCTCCAGGAAATACTTAGTTAGAATAAGCTAGGTCATCCAACCCAAATGGTTTTGGTTCCACTCTTTCTGTAGTTAAAAAGAAGTATTTCATAATGGTTCCAAGAGCCATATGAAAAAAGCTGTTTTGGTGATGTGGACATTCTAAAAACACAAAACTCCACAAGCTAATTTTCCCTACTTCATGACACACACACAAATGTGTGTATAGAAATGACTTCAGCCCATTCCTCATGCTTCCTCAGTAAATCTTCCAAGGAAAATGGTTCTGATAATACTAATCCAGATGAGTCAGCTGGCTGAGTATGATGTAGTTCATTAAATAAAAGAGCAAACAGTTTCATTCATTTTGCATAGTCACAATATGATTCTAAGCTAGTCAATGATGATATATTTGGAATAACTGAAAGAGAAATAATGAAGGATTGGGGGAGGGTGTGAGGACTGGGGCAAAGTAAAGCATGGAGGCTGAATAAGGTATGGTCCAGACGAAAGTACTGTGGATGGGGAAAACAGAGAACATGGGTAAGATGGTAGGTATGGGTAGTATATGAAGAATGGTGAGTTATGAAGTATAAGCAAGTTATAGAGTATGAGTAAAGTACAAAATATGGGTAAACATATGAGGTAGGAATAAGGAATTAGGTATTCAGGAATATAGGTAACTGAACTACACGTGTAAAAATGGTTATGACAGCAAGCTTATGCTGTATGTATTTTATCACAATATTTTTAAAAAAAGGAATATGGAGTTAGGGTTAGGGTTATAGAGTAAGTTATAGAGTATGGGTAATGGACTGAGTGTTTGTGTCCCTCCAAAATTCAAATGTGGACACTCAATCTCCAGTGAGCTGGGATTTGGAGGTAGGACTTTTGTGGAGTGACTAGCGATAAGTGCCCTTATAAAAAAAAACTCCAAAAAGCTCTCTTGCCCCTTTTGCCACATGAGGACTTAGTGAGAAGATGGCCATCTATGAATCAGGAAGCCTGCCTTCTCTGGATGCCAAATTTGCCAGCACTTTGATCTGGGACTTCCTGTTCTCCAGAATGGAGAGAAATAAATTTCTTTGTTTATAAGCCACTCTGTGGTTTTCCGTTATAGCAGCCTGAAAGGACAAAGACAGGTATGAGTGTGTGTAAAGTCTGGAGTATGGATAAGATATGGAATATGGGTATAATATGGAATAGAGGATAGGGGTTAGGTGAGCTTCAGTTTCCAGGTGAGGTAGTTGATGTAGATATTACTAAAATATGAAAAAAAAAGCTGAAAATTGATATTTTTGACACTGTTATCTTAAGGTCAGAAAGTAAACAAATTACTGTTCTGTCTTATGAATCTCATATCAAAATGTCAGCAACAGCTAAATGGCATTGAATAATGGACAGAATGACATCATCAAAACAGGCAGTTTAAAACTACCTCCTAATACAATTTTGAATGTTTAATTTTTACTGGCCAACGTTGGGTAGCTTTGCTTAATTATCTTACTTTTTTTTTTTTTTTTTTTTTTTACCATTCAGGAAGCTCTTTTAATTCTGGTTCAGTGTTTGATGTTACAGAGTACATCAGTTCTCATGAAAGGCTGAGGATTTGGAGTCACAGCCACCTGCCTTCAAACTCCAGCGCTAGGCAGCAGGAGATCAGCTAGATAAATTATCTTACTTTCTTAATGATGTGGCTTGTTTCTGCAAATTTGCAGATCCCCATCACGTTGGGATGTCCTCTTTCCTCAGGATTTTAAACCTAAGGAGTTGCAGGCTTAACTGCTTTGGTAAAGAAATGACCAAGAAGACAAAAACAGGAGTCAGCAATATGGGTGTTACTTTCACCAAAGTGAGTAAAATATACATTGTTATGACTGGAAGAATGGAAAACATGGAGTCTATGAGGTGAGTCTCACAGAATAAGCAGCATTTCCTGGGGCTTTAAAATTGGATTATACAAGCAGAAAGTGGACAGCGTGCTCAGGAGAGTAACAACACTGTGGAAGTTTGGGAAAATCATTTTTGTGTACAGGATGAAAAGATTTAGTTTATTGATAACTAAGTAGATAGGGTAGGGAATTTATAGGCCACAATAGTTGAAAGACAAATTAGAAAGAGATAGCAGACAAATTTATAGCTCTAATAAGAAAGGAAGAGAATGAGACAAGCCTGAAACAGTAAGGGTTTTGAAGCTATGAAATACTTAATCATGAAATGTCAATTGCCTCCTCAGGAACATTTTTTTTTTAAATATTTTATTTATTTACTTGACAGACAGAGATCACAAGCAGCCAGAAAGGGAGGCAGAGAGAGAGGGGGAAACAGGCTCCCTGCTGGGCAGAGAGCCTGATGTGGGGCTCGATCCCAGGACCCTGAGATCATGATCTGAGCCGAAGGCAGAGGCTTAACCCACTGAGCCACCCAGCTGCCTCCTCACCCTTTTTTAAAAGATTTTATTTCAAGAACATTTTCAGAAGGGACTAATTCTGTTTTCTGGAATTCATGAGGGGTACCTTTACAGGAAAATAAAATATATAAGCTAAATAAAACAGTGATATAAAACAAATTCTGGGATTAATTCATTAAAAACCATTTTGAGTGATAATTCACTAATTTGGAAACTTTATCATCAAAATTTTGTATCTTTCTTTTTGTGTGTATGTGTGTGTCAGAGAGAGCAAGAGAGTGAACACAGGCAGACAGACTGGCAGGCAGAGGCAGAGAGAGAAGCAGGCTCCCTGCCGAGCAAGAAGCCCGATGTGGGACTCGATCCCAGGACGCTGGAATCATGACTTGAGCCGAAGGCAGCCACTTAACCGACTGAGCCACCCAGGCGTCCCTGTATCTTTCATTTTTTTAAAGATGTGTAACAAAGAATGAAAGGACAATATCATCAGGAGAGACAGGTGCTATATATCAGATGTTACTAACAGTTTAGGCCAAAAAATAAATGCAACTAACAGGAATGGCAAGATTTAGTATTTCTACAATGGTCTTACTCCTATACATTTTGGCATGTCATATATTTTACAGAGTCCCTGTGAAGGAGCTTAGGCTCACAGCCAGTTTAGAGCAAGAAATAACAGTAAAGTCATGGCTTATTTTTGGAATCCAGTTACTTTATGGATAGGCTGATATTTTGAACTGGTAGATGAGTCATTTACAACAACCCAAAGCCAACAGAAATGTCCTAACCAATTCATGAAGTACATAGAAATCTGATAAGTTGATTTAAAAGATTTAACAATGTATCTTTTACCTTGCTTGGTTGCCTGTGTGTTTAATGCCATTGTCATTTGATGTCCATGGTGAAATCATTGCCATGACCAAGGTCAAGAAACTTGCTTTTCTTCTAGGCGTTTTACAGATTCAGGTCTTACATTTGAGATTTTGATCTATTTTGAGTTACTTTTTCTGTAAGGTGTAAAATAATGCTCCAATTTCATTCTTTTCCAGGTGGATATCTAGTTCCTCGAAACTATTTGCTAAAAAGTATATATCCTTTCCCCATTGTGTGTTCTTGGCTCCCTTGTTGAATATCAGTTGGCTGATATATGAGTGGATTTATTTCTAGGCTCTTCATTCTGTTCAGATGGTCTATACCTTTTTCTTTAGGCGAGTACCATACTATTTTAATTTTTGTAGTTTTGTAATATACTTTGAAACCACAAAGTGTGATGTTTTCAATTTTGTTTTTCTTTTCAAGATTGCTTTGGCTTTTCAGGATCTGTTGTGGTTCCATATAAATTTTAGAGTTGTTTTCTCTATTTCTATAAGAAATGCTATTTGGATTTTGATAGAGATTGCACTTAATCTGTAGATTTCTTTGGGTACTGTGGACATGTAAAGCAAAGTTAGACAAATAGGATTATATCAAACTAAAAAGCTTCTGTGCAGCAAAGCAAATAATCAACAGGGTGAAAAGGCAACTTATAAAATGGGAGAAAATATTCACAAGCTACATATCTCATAAGGTGTTAATTTCTAAAATATGTAAAAAACCCCTACATCTCAATAGGATAAAAAAAGCTAATAAACTGATTTAAAAAAAAATAAGCTAAAGATTCAGTCAAACATATCTCCAAAGAAAACCTACAAATAGCCAACAACTACAGTATATGAAAAGATGCTCAACATCACTAATCATCAGGGAAATGCAGACTAAAACTACAATGAAATATAACCTCACACCTTTTAGGATGACTATTATAAAATAGAGAAAGAGAGAGAGAGAAAGGAAGGAAGAAAGAAAGTAAGTGTTAGTGATGATGTGGAGAAACTGGAACTCTCATACACTGTTGATGGGAATGCAAAATAGTGCAGCCACTGTGGAAAACAGTATGGAGATTCCTCACAAAAATAGAAATAGAATTACCATATAATCCATCAAGCTCACTTCTGGGTATTTATCCAAAAGAATTGAAATCAAGATCTCAAATAGGT
This sequence comes from Mellivora capensis, assembly GCA_004024625.1. Classification (NCBI taxonomy): domain Eukaryota; kingdom Metazoa; phylum Chordata; class Mammalia; order Carnivora; family Mustelidae; genus Mellivora; species Mellivora capensis. The sequence goes on from PISX010010106.1 coordinate 43,359, forward strand.
ATCCAAACCCCCATGTTCATTGCAGTGTTATTCATACTACCTAAGACATGGAAACAATCCAAATGTTCGTCAACAGATGAATGGATTTAAAAGATGCAATGTGTGCATCAATGGCATGCTATTCAGTCTCAAGTAAAGAAAATTCAGAAATATGCAACAACACGGGTGAATCTTAAAAACATGATGCTAAGTGAAATAAGCCAGTCACAGAAAGACAAATACGGTATGAATCTACTTACATGTAATATCTAAAACAGTCAAACTCATACAGGCAAAGAATGCAATGGTGGTTTTTGGGGTTTTTTATATGCGCAACTTCAGGGAAAGTAAATGAAACCAGCAGTGGTACTAGGACCGAACAGGAAGGCAAGAGAGGACAAAGAAAGGTGGAGAGGGGAAAGTAAACTCTGAGGACCTGCTCTGGACCACGTGCTTTGCATTTGCCATTGTATTTTTTCTTCATAACCCTGAGAGTGTTTCTATTTCCCCATAGAAACCACATCATAGCGGTACCTGGGTGGCTCAGTTGGTTAATCACCCAGCTCTTGATTTCAGCTCTCAAGGTCCTGAGATTGAGCCCCCATGTCGGCTTTGCACTCAGCAGGGAGTCGGCTTGGAATCTCTCTCTCCCTCTCCCACTGCCCCCCCACCTCATGCCCCTGCTGTCTGTCTGTCTGTCTTTCTCTCAGATAAATAAATAAATCTTAAGGGGGGGGGGGAAAGAACCATATCATAACTGTGCCTTGCTCCCTGGGCCAGTCCATGATACTGTACCAGAATCATTTGTCTTGGGGAACATGCCCTTTTTCTTACGTCATATTGGGGATATGGTTATGACAAAAATGCTCCTTTATCATGCAAGAGGAGAAGAGGAGGAGGCTCCTTAAGTATTTACTGCCAGTCTAATCTTGCTTTTCACAGATATGGCATTGTAGACTGGGGATAAAGGAGATTTCTTCCAAATTACCCAAGACACTATTACCAACCTTGCTAGGAATTCTAATGGCTACAAACACTTTCTTGCAGATGTTGTAGGTGTCTGAATTCAGTCACAAGGACCTACCTTTCAACACTGAATCTGATGTCCCTTCCAGGGAAACAGAAATGGTCCAAGGCTCTAAGGGGGGGCCCAAGGACTCTATTCTCCGATTCTGGAAATAGAAAAAAAACAGGATGGGAGGAGTTGGATTGAGAAGAGAATTTTGGTGAAGTTATCTAAAACAGAAAAGAAATCAGACTCTTTTATGAAACACAACTCAGTAGAGACAGGCAAAGGAAGGAAAGTGCTGAATATTTTCTCTTGTGTTAAAATATATCAAAATTAGCTCATCAAGAAAAGAGAATGGAGATTATTGCCCGAGAAGTTGAGGCAGGTTAATGAAGAGGAGAAAGGAAAGCTAACTTTACAGAAGAGGAGAGTGGCATTACATGTTGAAGATTAACAAGGAAGCCATGCTTGAGAAGAAGCTGCAGGATCCAGCTGACTGCCAGATTACCTCAGAAGGGCCAGGTTTCTAAGTGTGGACCTCAATCTCACAGGCTTCCTCCCCACACATACATGTCAGGGGTGCATTTTTATGATAAAGAACAGAAAGCTGATTTAATTGCCATATTACCCTTCCTTCCCCCCATGACTTGAGTAAATATAGAAAAGGTCAAGTAGAATCAGAGGGCATGGACACTAAAATCAGAATTAAGCACAGACGCCTTCATTGATGATTGACTTAACCACATATAAGAGAAATCATTTACAATAACATAAAACTGTAATGCAGATGTGATAGCAGACATTCTTTCATTAGCATATGAAATGACTTCTTTGGAAAGGCTAGATTTCCAGAAGATACAAAAAACCTGCTTCAAGGATTTGCTGAGGAAAAGCATTAGACTTTTATTTTTACTCTTGATCAAATTCTGGGCACTTTTGAAAGTGGAAGGAAGTCAGCCGTAAGGTGGAAGGGAGAGGACAAAGTCTGTAGAGGTTCTCAGTGCAGCTGATAGCACTTGGGGGCTACTCGGTAAATGTGTGACGTGTACCAGACATGACATGCTCCCAGCTCTCAGCAGATACTGTTCCCCATGAACCAGTTACCTGCTTATCCAGAAAAACGAGCCGTGGTTGTACTGTAAGCTCTTTTCCCACTTCTCCATCTGAAGGCTGGACCAGAACTGAGAGAGCATACGGCCGAATATATATCAAATTCTCAGTTTTAAAACTGCTTGTATTTCTGGCATGTGTTGACAAAAAAGAGAATACATCCATAAGGTTACAGCTATCATGGCAGGAATGATTTCTAAAGTGCATTATTACCCAGTGAAAATATTTGCATTTGCTATTGTTTCTAGAAACTTCGTAATGTGGTATATAGAAATATGGTCTTACAACCCAAGAATAATTAAATGTTTCTTTTTTATGTTTGCTTAGCCTTGTAAAAGATGGACTGGGTATGCAGGAGGGGTGGGAAGAAGCACAAATTATGAACTTAGATTTTTATCACCGTTCATTAATATCCACCCCAAAAATGCTGTATCAGACTAAAATATTTAGAAGGTGCAGATATGTTCACTAGTCTGTTCGTAAACCAGCTCTCCCCCAAAAGGCTCTGATTTGTGATGTTTTCCAATTTTTATGGGATAAAGACTTCGAGGATGCCTGATTCAGCGGTACCAAGATGATGTCACCGAAAAGAACTGGAAAATGCCTAAGAGCAATTCGGGCAACAACACTCTTACATAGAATAGCTCACGTAACCCTCACAACAACCCTTCCATATTTACATTCTCCACAGTGTGCTTGCACTAAATAGGCTACGTAACTGTGGAATTGATTGATTAATCTATTTTAATTGAATGAAGCCCTTATGGAGAATAATAACTTAACATTCATATATGCAGAGCACTTACTGTGTACCAGGTACTATTCTAAGCTTTCCACATATAAACCCATTGAATCTTTAAAATGACACTGTGATGTAGGTACTTCTTAAACTTGAACTTAAACTTGAAGAAACTGAGACCCCCAAAGGGCTTAAGTAACTTGCCAAAGGTGTGACAAATGGTTAAGTGTATGATCAAGGTCTAGAGCAGTTAACCAGAGGCGCCTGGGTGGCTCAGTGGGTTAAAGCCTCTGCCTTCGGCTCAGGTCATGGTCCCAGGGTCCTAGAATTGAGCCCTGCATCGAGCCCCGATTCGGGGTCTCTGCTCGGCGGGGAGCCTGCTTCCTCCCCTCTCTCTGCCTGCCCCTCTGCCTACTTGTGATCTCTGTGAAATGAATAAGTAAAATCTTAAAAAAAAAAAAAAAAAAAAGAGAGCAGTTAACCAATGAGCTATATTGTTTCTTACCTCTTTCAAGCACATTAATTGCTGGTGCGGCTTAGCAATAAAATACAATAAATACAAAATAAAATAAATGGTTCATGATATCTCAAAACATCTTTTTTCCCAAAGCTTTGGTGTACTTGATGAGCAACCTAGTTTTATTAAAGAACACACAGGTTATATATCTATTGTCTTATTAAGCCTATCATATGTTATACACCACAGTCATGCAATAGATTTTTAGCAATTACATGGAAATATACAGACATCTCATATCTCATGTATTACCCTAGTATAGAGGGTATCCATTGTTGACTTACTCTCAAAACAGCTTAGGTCAGTTCTAACAAGGTTTTGAGTTAAAAAAAAAAAAAAAATGTAGGCTAACCTGTCCCAATTAAATACTTGTAAGTTAACTACTTTATCCCCCAACTGGTTGTTTTTTCCTCTCTCATCTAAGGAGAAAAGGATAAAATATTTATTTAGCATGGAAGGTGTATATCAGGCAAAGACGACAATTATTCCTAAAAAGAGGAAAGAGTAGCAGAGCAAATGCTATGGATCACGAACTATGAAGTTTCTGTAGGGAGCACTTTCTCTCTCTCTCCTCAGAGAATCCTGGGAAATGGAGACAGGGTGGGAAGATGTGGTCCTAAGAATCCCCTTTGGTTATCTATGGGCTACGGCCGGACCTCTGCGCTAGAATCACTCACTGGGAATTCAGCATACAGCAGCCTAATCATCATTTATTAGTTTGCTTAGCCTGAGTGAAAAAAGCCTTTCTTTTTTCTCCTTTCTTTTTTTTTTTCTTAAGGGGAACAGTTTAAATCAGATTTTTTAAAGCTATGCTATTCTATTCTTCCATGGCCCCAGTTATTGGAAAATTCTAACATTGCTACCGGATCCTATTTCTCCTCTAACTCATTTCTTAAAGGCTTTCTGATGTGGGGTGGGATGCAGGCTAGCAATGGGGTTAGGGAAGCCAAAAACTCCAGCGCAGATCCTGACATAAGCACGTTGATGTCTAGAGACGAAGACATGGGAGCCGACTGCCTGAAAAGGCGCTGAAAGGCCCGTCCCTGACACACTTTAAAGTTTATTGTGAGCAAACATCTCTTATTAAATGTAAACAGCATCTCACTGGAGGTCAGAGACTTGCTGCTACAGCATATCCCAAGGTAATACCACTTTAAGCTCCACATAAACTCTTAAGCAGTTTCTATCCTAAAACCTGACCGTAGGTGGTACGGTTTTTTACGATATGTTATAATAGTGCAATAAATCTGTTAGCTTAAAATCGAATCTCCGTGGCCTTTTAGAGAAATCATCATTAAATGCAGGGTCCTGTTAATGATGCCATCGAAGTGAAATTGTTTAATCTGCTAAGGGGGTGAAAGGTCACCAAATGAATTTTTTATAATACATCAACTTGACACGCAATAGGGAAAACTGTAATAGATAAAAGCAAAGGAAAAGGGCACTGTCTTCTTCTGATAGGTCAATAGCAGCCAAGAGAGTCACTCATCCACTTTCCTTTCACGATGGGGCTCCTTTTGCATTTAATATGGACACCCAATTAATACCTCAGCACCACAGACAGCCTCATTTTAGGTGACTTATAGCAATTTCTCCCCCTTCCCTGAAATGAAAGTGATCACAATACATCATAGCATTGTGCGAATTAACGTTAATTGATTCAAGTTACCAAGCAATGATGGGCCACTTATATAATCTAGGCGTTATTGGGTGCTAGAAGGGATGGAGGGAAGATTAGATTCCAGTGTCCGTTGCTGTGACGACGGGAGTCACCTGATGCCTTGTTAGACAGTTGTAAGGTTCTATTGCTGGCCCCAGTGGGGTCGTCAGTAAACTGGAGTGATGTCCAAACATCATTATACGCTGCTCCGATATTAAAGCAAAGGGATTAGCAACTTATTGCAAGCAACCTGGATTTGTCATTGTGCTGTCGTTATCCAATTTCCAACTGCTAATGTGACTGTAGCCTGCGGGCAGAAGGACCTACAGCCAAACTTTAAAGAATGGGGGAGGAAAGTTCCCTCCAATCCTCCCAGTTTTAACCACTATTTAACAGCTTCCAATACCCAGTCAAGTATGTGAAAGAATTTTTTTCCCCTTTTAATGCTTAAGTATAAGCTAAAAAACAACAACAAAAACAACAACAATAACAACAACAAACAACAAGGGAATACAGACATTTTTCCAGTTCAGAGATCACCACTATTCACTCCCAATTCTTGCTTTTCAATCTGCCAGATCCTGAAACACTTACTCTGCAGAGGACAGGATTATTTCTATTTGCATGGCAAACCTAGCAAACAAAGAAATAAAGCCTACTGAAAGCTGGCTCTGGGCAAGACCCAGGGGGTGGGCTGAAGGTAGGGGCAGTAGAGATCCTTCCTTATTCCTTCTTCAACCTTCGCCTCCTCAAAGTGACTCACTCAGGTTCCTGTAAGAGTGCCCCATGTTTTGATTAAATGTTTCAGGGATCCTGCATTTTCAATCAGTCCTGTTTTAACCAGGCTAGATAGGGCAGAAGCTTAATGAGCCACGAAGGGGCTTGAATTCCAAAGAAGTTTGCAAGATTTCATACCCTAGAAGAAGAAAGTAAGTTCTCCAGTCAACTCAGTTTAACAAACATGTTAACCCTTCTACTATGGACACATGTTCTAGGTACTGTGAATGTGCAGAGATAAACAAAACACCATGACCTCTGTCCCTCGGCGACACAGTTCCCTCTTCTCACACCTCCCCGCACACCATATAGTTGGGAAGGCAAGAATGACTTTCCTGACTATCTCTCAGAGTATACACATACCATTTTACTTATATTTCCCAGTCCTTATCCTCCCTATTAAACTTAGCCAGATGCCTTTAGCTGCTGTCAACTCCTAGGGAGAGAAGAGGGGAGAAATGTCTTGTGATCAGATGGTTTTCTTCCGGCAGGACGACAAAGTGTTTCCAAACCCGATACACTGTAAGAACCCAATACATGTCACTGTAGTAACACGATGACAAATCAGTACCGCCATGTGCCTCCTCTGCTCTTAGGTCTTTACCTGCCTCTGGAAAGCCACTACCTATCTTGGCCTGGCCAACTTCAAGTTCTGGGATACTCCTCATCTGGTATGCTTCCTGCTCTGCTTTAATACTTGTTAGTAAACTCTGTGGTTCTTTGAAACTATTCATTTTGAATTGAGGCTTGAGTCAACCTAGGCTTCAGTTGTAGTGAATAGGCAGAGAAATGGGCAGAGAATAAGCCTGGCATGTCTTCCAACAAGGTCAACTCAACGGTTAAAACCTAAATATTTTAGATGGAAACTCATTTAAAATAATATTTTATAATAAATTTATCATGACTGTCTTATCTGGGATAATGGAAACTCTGAATACATTCTTTAGGATCAGAGACGAACTATTCAAAATGTCCTATTTGCATTAGGGTGCTGTAGCAGTCACGGTGGCCAGGAAACGCAGATCCAAGACTGATTTGATGGAAGAGATCTAATACAGGATATTGGCTACACAGGAGTATCAGAACAGCAGAGAAGCCAAACAGGTTACATTATCACTGTTTGCAACAAATATTTAATGATCATTTATTGTGCATGACAGTGGGCTTAGGCCACTCTTGGGAATATAATGTAAGTTGAAGCATTGACCTTATAATTATTATAAAGATAAAAATATACTAAAGTGAATATAACTGAAGTTAATTTTATGAAAAACTAGACTAATGGTGAAGCAGGTTCATATTGAATTAATCACTTTGTAATTATATATAGGATTAGATTTAATATAATATATTCTTGTTAAATATTTGTGCAAATGTTTGTTTTCTCTATTCATTAATTTTTAAATCTCTAGATTTTCATCTGAGCCATATAATTTTTTGGACATAATAGCTGTTCAATGACTGTTTGGGAAATCCAAGACGTTGAAATGTGAGTTTGTATGAGTCCTTATTATATTTACCTACAACTTCACCATCCATACAGAGACCTTACCTACTTGGTTTTAAGGTAGCAGGGTTCAATTTTGGAATTAGAACTACATGCGAATGTGAATGGGGACCGGCTAGATGCAGATATGTCAGCTGCAGCAATGGATTACAATTAACATCTTGTTTATAAGGAAAATAGCAGAGAAACATAACCTGCAGAAGTAGAATCAAGGACTTGGTGATCTGGAGCCATAATCCCTAAGGGTATCACTGCAGAAACAGGACTTTGAAATAAATGATAATTTTAATGATGACCATGAATCATCAATAAAAATGAGAATGGTTTACATTATTTTCTGTTTAATAAGTCTGAATAATATGTTGGGTTTGTTTGTTTGTTTGTTTTCAGTTTAAGGGATGAACGCTTTTAAAATGTAGTGATAAAAGGAACAATTTTTAACTAAATGGAAAGTCTGACTAAGCAGAGCATCTCATTTTCCCACAAAGCCAGATATATGAAATACCATTGTGACAATTTTGCCATTCACCTAACAACAAAGCAACGAATTTGTATTGTAGCAAAAAGAAGAAATAGCACAGAAACATTCTTCAATGGCAGTTCAGTGGTTTTGCCATGAAGGCAGAAAGAGACAAGCTGGTAATACAGAAATCTCTTCCAGAAAGAACATTCTGCCAGTCTTGGGAAGAATGTCCTCACATGTTGTTAGGAGATTCTGTTCTTGTATACTCTTGACAGCTGTGTCCTAGAGAGCAGGTGCCTAAGGGTATGGAGAGCAGGTGCCTAGGGATATGCAGAAGATGTTAAAGGAGACTGTCAGTTGGCTGTTTGTTGTTAGATTCACCAATGGTCTCAGCTAGCTCTCCTCTCCATACTAAGGTGATGGACTCAAGAACACACAGACCCTCCTACAGTGTCTTGCTTACCCTCACTAGATCTGTTTTCAGGAGCCAAGGATCCTGGCAATGTCATTAACAGAGAACCTTATTTGAGACAGCATATTAGATTTTTATTGCTGTGTAACAAATGACCACAAATTTAGTGGCTTAAAATAATACAATTTATTATTTTGGGGGTTGTGGATCAAGCGTCCAGACCAGCTTGGCTAGGTGTATTGCTAGAAGCTCTCAGGGAGAATCCACTTCTAAACTCATTCAGATTGTGGGTGGAATTTATTTCTTTGTGGCTATAGAATGGAGGTCCATGTTTCTTCACTGGCCATCAGCCAAGGTCCATTCTCTATTTATTCCACCTGTTTTTTTTTTTTTTTCCATGTGGTCTCTTCCATCTTAAAAACAGTGACACATCAAGCCTCTCACACCTTGAATCTCTCTGTGTTCCTCTTCTGCCAGAGCAGGAGAAAGTTCTCATCTTTTAAGGGCTCATGTTATTATTTGGGCCAAACTTGATAATCTTGGAGAGTCTGTCTTTGGGTCAACTGTGCCACAGAACATACTGTATTTAATGAAGTGCTATGTGACCATATTCACAGATTCCTGGGACTAGGGCAGCCCATCTTTGGGAGGCCTTTTTAAAAATTGTGCCAGGGATGCCTGGATGGCTCAGTTGGTTAAGCGGCTGCCTTCGGCTCAGGTCATGATCCCGGCGTCCTGGAATCGAGTCCCACATCAGGCTCCTTGCTTGGGAGGGACCCTGCTTCTCCCTCTGCCTCTGCCTGCCACTCTGTCTGCCTGTGCTCTCTCACTCTCTCTCTCTCTCGGACAAATAAATAAATAAAATCTTTAAAAAAATTGTGCCAACCATAAAGAGCTTTGGCATTTCAACATTTAAACGTCCATAAAAGATTCAGATACATTTAATTTATTTTATACATTTAATTTATTTAAAGGTATTTTTTAAATTTTGTTTATAGTGAAGCAGGGGAAAGGGAGAGAGAAGAGGAGAAAGAAAGGAAAAAAATTTAAGAGAGCAAAAATCAAGTTCCTATTGAAACAAAGGTAAGCAATACAAAATATGTCCTGCCAGGATTCCAGATAAAAGACAGAATATAGAAATAAGACTATTTGTGCAGAATGTCCGGTTTAAAAAGGGCAGATTGAAATTATGTTTATCTCTGTGTCCCCTACTCCACTGAAATTACTTAAAAGAATACAAATAAATAAAAATGGTGTAAACCAACAAAGATATTAAGAAGGCAGGAGAAGAGAGAAGTATTGACAACAGAGGTCAATGAAGTTTTGGAAGATGGAAAACAGGTTCATGGAATTGACTTAGCCTAGCAAACAGAATTTAAATCCAGATGTCTCTCCAAGAGGATAAAGACCAGGAAATTGCCAATTCACTTTGCATTATTTAATTAAAATGTAGAGAGAACTCCATTTCTACCCGGACCCCCATTAAAGAAGTTAAAAACTTTTGGAAAGCTGGTAGTATGCCCCTTAAAAAGTAAATGCCCAATATGGCCTCAGTTTGCTGAAACACATGCAAACCCATTATATTAACACGAGTGAACCTCTCAGGAACATCCTTGGTAGTTTTTCTCCAGAGTGGCTGCACCAACTTTACTGAAAGGCCTGCATCCCAGGGCTGATTCTGCTGTGTCAAGGTCAGTTCATTAGCTTGTCAATGGCTCTGCACTGGGTTCAAAGGAAGCCCCAACTGACTCTGATCAAAGTTGAAAGAAACAGGGCTGGCCCCAGGCCTGCGCAGGGCTCCAGGGCTGTTTAGCATATTGTGCAATTCTTTGGACCATGGGAAACCTTGCTAATTTTCATTCAATCGCTTAGGACAAGGCATTTCTCATTCTGCAGAGATTTATTCAGATGTACTTAAGAAGCAGCTTTCCTTATCTTCGGAAGATTTACTTTTTGTCTTATGTTTGAAATCTCTCTTAAAATATGAGAGGGACAGAGAGAGATGGGGGAATAGAACACATTCCAACAGAAAAATTGATGCTATAATATACATGTTCGGCAGCTTCACATTAAATCAGAAATTTCTGAGTCGAAAGTGAAAACATGATGGCAATGATGGATGGTGGGCCATAAAGGTGATCTCTTCTCTGAATCTGTGTCTACTCTTCATAATGGAGTGCTACTCCCACAGATATGTGTGTGTACCTAAACTGGTGTTGGACCCACTCTTTTTGCTGGGTTTCCTCTGCTATACCTCTATTGCTTCTACTCTTTGACTCTTCTCTCCTTCTACATAAAGGCTAAATATTCATGGAGTCTCTTTTTATATGCAACACAAAAATCAGTTATTTGGGAATGATGACCTATTAGAAAAAGCTCAGTAAAATCTAAATAATATTTAGCAATGGATTGGCCCTTTTCCTCTCTAGTCAGCCATGCATATAATATATTTATAAGAACTCAGTGGGATCTAAATGAAATTGGGGTAAAGGAAAAAGATATTTAAATATAAGCTAAGGTGAACTGGCATCATTTTTTTCAGGTTCTTGATTCTTATATTATGATGCATTATAGCCTAATGACATCAATAACATGGTGACAGTTTGGTGGTTGATAAAAATATCCAAGATTTTTAAAAAATTTTATTTTATATATATTTGATGGAGAGAGAGTCAGCAAGAGAAGGACTACAAGCAGGGGGAGTGGGAGAGGGAGAAGCAGGCTTCCCGCTGAGCAAGGAGCCCAATGAGAGGCTCAATTCCAGGACCCTTGGGATCATGACCTGAGCAGAAGGCAGACTCTTAACAACTGAGCCACTCAGGCACCCTAAAATATCCAAGATTCAACAGGTTCTGAGCAATCATGTAACCAAGAGTACTTTTTAGTTCTAAGATAACAATTCCTAAAGCCCTTCAAATCAACAAGAATTTAGGGAAAACAAAACTGCTTGAGTTTTCTTTTCATATCTCCTATACATATCAATGTACTATTGGGAAAAGGAACACCGATCTACGTTGTAATTCAGGTAAAAAAAGATACAAAAACACTAGCTAAGCTTTCATTTGGATATATTGCTCTGTGTTTAAAAAGGAAATCAGTGTACTAGTTAAATATGCCTAATGATGTGAAGGTGTGTCTTTTTGTTTTTACTCTCATTTTATAGCAAATCCCATAACCATTGAAGATGGTAACCAGAAGTAACTAATATCCATTAAATATCAGTTATTTATTTATTAGTACTACTACAAATAAGATGAAAAAGCAGTAACATTAGAATAATCTTAAAAATATGAATATTCTAAAAATTTCATTGAATAATATATCTCAGAATCTAAATAATTTTACCTATTTCAGGGACCCAGTATCAACTGAAAATGCACATGGGTTTGAGCTTATTTTCCAGTAGCAGTGACAACTTTATAAGGAACAGCTATGCTGCTGCCCACCTTTAGTACTTTATAATTAGCAGTGTTCATCTGTGAGGTGGTTGGTTTTATATATGTTCCTTAAGTATTATAACAAGTTCATCTTGTCTCTTAGACGAGGCTATGATTTTTTTGTTCTTTTGCGTCTGCTAAAAATTGGATCTTGGGACTTATAGTCTGGACCTTATGAGAGACAACCTTAGATGAACTTGGGCTGGTCAATTTATCCTTTAGCTAACACAATCTATAAAATTGAGAGTAATTTATACTTGCCTTCCCTTACTGTGTACTTCTCATGCTTCTCCATTTACTAGGTTCAGAAAAACATTCAGGTAAATTTAATTCTGAAATGTCTATTGAACAAAAATCTGGTAAAGGACTCCAAAACATAAGCATTCACAGTCAGAATAACATAGCACAAAGGATGTTACAGATCTTACACAGGTCTCTGCCGTAAACATAGTTGACAACAGGGATATTCCTGCCTCATACAATTTGACAAAGGCATCCTCTTAAGGGCTTTATAATCCTAGGCTAAATAAAACCCATGAGAGTAATTGTGTTACCGTAGTAAATTCCTAGTTATTCCTCCAAAATTTTCCCTAAACATAAGTCCCCTCCCTGTTCCTGTAGGAAGAATTATTATCATCCTCCTCAGTACTCACCTTTCAGCATGTAGCTCATTGGAATTGTGATACATTGTGTTTCCGTTCCTTAAGGCAAAGATCATATCTGTTTCACCTTAGCAAAGCCTACTACTTAAATTTATTACATGAATAAAAGAATGGACAAGTGAACTGAAAACAAACTGCTTTGGAAAAATTTCTTCCTACATGCTTTTCACCTTAAGGTACCAAAATATAACATCTTCAACCATCCAACATATAGTCATGAAGAATATAGATTTAATTAAAAAAACTTTAAATTAATAATTTAAGTCTCTAAGTGACTCTCTAAGTTTTTATTCTTATCTTAAGAAACAGGTTATATGATTCAATGGAAGTCAGCTGACATTTGTAATATGCTCCCAAGAAATCAGCCCTTGTTTAGATGATATTATAATTAGTACTCACCCATAGCCAGTGACTCCCTTTGACTGAGTTACCAGTAAGGCCCCAACAGTCATATTCAGAACATTCTCTAGTACTCCAGTCTGCTGAGCAGTGATAATCTGGTGAGCCAAATTCTGTAATTTGTTACTTGATAAATATGAAATCAGTCCAGTCCTTATTGTTGGCAGATCACCAATTTCAATGACTATCACTTTTGAGACAGTTTCCACAGTGGTTGGTGGGACACTGTATGAGCTCATTTCCATCATGAGAGGTTTACGTTGACCAACTCTGTAATGACTGGCACAACTCACAATTGGGCAATTGCGCTTTCTCTTTGCTTTATTGTCAGCAATGGCCTTTAAGATTGCTTCATTGCCAGACATCTCATAAATAAATCTGATTTGGTCTTGGCGAACCTGCAAGAAGTCCATTAGTCTTTCAAGGATAATGATTTCCCAGCCCTTTTCTAGTACTGAAAATGTCACAGTGAGGGCCAAATGAATGGAGACCCCTGAACGTATTTCAATGGGCTCTGGTCCTTGTAGGACAACATACAAGAGGTTATCCAAGATGCTAAAGTAGTTAGAACCAATAGACTCATCCAGCAATAAGGAAGTCGATTGAACCAGAATGGGTGGAATGAAACTTTCCCCTATGAAAACACGGGGGCTCTGGAATTCAGGGTAGAATATAGCCAAGAGAAGCTTAGAGTCACTTTTGTTCCCCAATAGAAAAAAACGCAACACTTGGGGAGGCTGTTCCACAAAGCAAACCTTGGTGATTTCTCTGGTGGGTAAAATGGAATAGAAAGTAGATACAGGTCCTGAAGCAGAACATGGAGTATTGAAATTTACACCACTAAATGTGTCAACAAAATCACGAGTAACGGATACAACTGGATATAACTTCCTCATGGCCCAGGTGGCATCAGCATTGTCAAGAATTAAGACCACTTGGTCAGTCTGTTTGCAAATGTAGCCTTGTATCAGGGCTCGGTATGTGCATTTCTGTTCTTCTCTAAATGTACCTATAAAATAAAAGAAAGTAAGTGATATATGAACCACAACTTCTCAAAGATGATTTGCAATCCATCATTCTTAGTATCATCTGTAACCTTATGAAACATTTATTAAACTTTTAAGTGTGCTTAGATACTGAGTATGCAAAGAAGTCTGGGTAAAATATGGAAGGATACATATATTAAATAACAGGATACATATATTAAATAATATTTTATTTTATTTTATTTTATTTACTTTATTTATTAAATAACAGGATACATATATTAAATAATATTTTATTTATTTATTTATTTATAATAAAATACATAATACATAACATGTATTATATAAAGGTAAAAATGGACATAATAGCTAAGTGAAAAAAGATTTGAATAAGTCATATAATTAAGGAAAAGGAATAATCACTAAGGTCTTCATAATGGAAAAAGGATGGGGAGAGGAGGTAATATTCAAGTCAATGAAAAGGGAGGTAGATTGAAGGGGCTGGAATGGAAAATTTATGGAGGTGTATTAAATTGAAGGTTTACTGTGAAAGGTTGTGAAAGAGTTTGGATGTCAGACTATATAATTTTCTTCTCTCTTTTCTTTAAACACAAAGATTAAAAAAATGTATAAGAAGAAGAAAAGAAGAAAGTAGTAATTTGAGGAGTATTGCCATTAATAAAGCACAAGTTGAGGATTATTCAGGATAATCAAGAATTTAGAGAAAAAGCATTATCCATTATTCCTACCATTCCTAATCCTCCTGTCTATGAAACACAAGCCATTCTTGTTCTAAATCTACAGGGATATTTTAACTTCCAACAAACAGAATTCCATTGATTTAAAATTGATATTCACAAAGTTATCTTGTATTATTTTCAAGATATTTTAATTTGCCTTTAACTGCAAGGTCATCAAATTAGCCTCAGGACTGGAACCAAAAAATAAAATTACTACATTTGGACATGATCTAGCCTCCTCCTGTATCCTTCCTTCCATATGATATGTTTAGAAATCTGTGCCAATGCTGTCTATGACATCAATAAATTTAATTACCAAAATGTTGCTTTGGGAGCAGGCCACATGGTTTACTTGTACCTGAACAATAATAATAGTAATAGTCAAAATTATGAGGGAAATTATAAAATATTTCAAGCTGAATAATAATAAAATTCTAGCATGTCAGAATTTGTTAGATGCAGTGAAAACAGTGCTATGAAGGAAAGTTATAATGTTAACTGCTTATATTACAAAAGAAGAATTGTTTAAAAGTAATAATGTTCTGCCTTACAAATTTAGAAATCAAACAAAACAAATCCAGAATAAATAGAAGAAAGGAAATAATAAATATAACAGCAGAAATCCATGAAATAGAAAAGAGGTAAAGAAACAAAAAGAGAATGAGTGAACAAAGCTAAAATTTGATGCTTGGAAAATATCAATAAATTGTTTAACCCCTTCACTAGACAGATCAAGATAAAAAGAGAGCACAAATCACCAGTTTCAGGGATGAAAAAGATAATTACTACAGATCCTACAGACAAAAGTTAAGAGACTACTACAAACCACCTCATGTTAACAAATTCAACAACTTAGATGAAATAGACAAGTAGAAAGCAGACCCAGGATAAAACAGAAATTTCAGATTGTTCTAACTCAGAGAGATAGAATCACTAAATTGAATACTAAGTTATTGATTTAAATAGAGATTTAATTATCAAAATAAAAGAAGGGTTATTTTTACTTAACATGTTTTCTCCGTATGGTCATATAATATGGAAACACTAATGTTAAATCAAGAGTTGTTTCCAAAAGCATGGAACCAGTATGAAGGGAATTAATTCCATGATCTTAACACACATGTGCTCTGAGATTCTGATTCAACAGTCTTTACTACAGATATGTCCTTTTGAAATGAGATAGTTAGGTGGCCTTCTCTCATATAAAACTCTGACACTCACCACTTCCCCTTTTCTAAACTTTACCTCTCACTCTCCTTCTTTTAACACATTTTTTCCCCAGCCATGTTGATGTCATGTTGATTAATTGTTCACATTTCATCCAGTTCTATAGATTTCTGATTTTTTTTCTCCTGCTTCTGATTCAGGAGATACAATGTCTTTTAAAGTGATCCCTGGAGACTGCTAAATATTTGGAGCTGTCCCTAAATAAAATAAGCACTCTCTTACTTGATATGATTCTCAATCATTCTGCTACTAAAGATATGTGGTTTGATAAATTATGTAGAATTTGTAGGTTTTGGTGTCCTTAAAGGGTTATTTTTCAAGGCCAGGAACCATATCTCCTATTTAAACTACCACAGGGATTAAGAGCCTACCACAAACATAGTAGATGCTTCTTAATATGTATTAGTTGCTCGATGTATCATGTTCTTTTCAAGACTCTTATTTTTACATATTCTTTGAAAGATGTTATTTATTTAATTGACAAAGAGAGAGAAATAGAGTGAGCACACAATCAGGGAGAGCTGCAGAGGAGAGGGAGAAGCAGGCTTCCTGATGTGGGGCTCGATCCCAGGACCCTGGAATCATGACTAATTGAGCTAAAGGCAGACGCTTAACTGACTGAGCCACCCAGGGACCCCTAAAATAATTTTTATTTATTCTTGCCAGGTATCTAGTTATAAGATTGTTATTCTATACCTTGAATACATTTTAAACCAACTTCTGACAACAACATAGAACATACTACAAAAAGTTATTATGAGATCTGCTCCCTGAATTGACTCTAATATATGATAAAGTCCAATACTTTGAGAAATTCATCTATTTTACATGAAACCATAAGATTGAAATTATAACTGATTATATTTATGATAATATTTATGATTATAATTATGATAATTATGATAATTATGATAATTTTCTTATGTTCCTAAATCACATAATTTATCTGTCTATAAAAGGATTCTGTTTTGACAAAACATTTTTTTCTTAACTAAGTCATTAAATAAATATACATGTAGAAAGATGAGTTTTTATTTATTTCTATTCCTAATGGCAGGTGTCTTCCAGAGCCAAAATAACAAAAGTAGATGATTTATAATGTGATTCAAATATTCTTTTAGAGTAATATGACATAGGTGCTATACTAGTAGAATGCATACCGTCGAAGTAGTATAGTATAGAGTTCTTTTCATTCATTCATTTATTCTTACATGTGACTCCCAGAAACTAGTCCACCAAGAAAGCTAGACCCCCAAGCCACTCTACCTGCAGGATCCAAAGCTCCTTATTTCACAGTGACATTGGATGGAACAGAATATGACTAACAAACCATGTTGGAGGCAAGATCTTTTTTTTTTTTTTTTAATTTATTTGACGGAGAGCCAGAGAGAGAGCAAGTACACAAGCAGAGGGAGCAGCAGGTAGAAGGAGAAGCAGACTCGCTGATGCAGGACTCAATCCCAGGACCCTGAGATCAGGACCTGAGCTGAAGGCAGCTGCTTAACCCACTGAGCCTCCCAAGCACCCCTGGAGGCAGGATCTTGAGAGGAAGAACAGAATGAGGGAGAAAAGATGTGTTTGTATAAGAAAGGGTCGGAGAAAGTGTGAATGAGCAGGTTCAAGAAAGCACAAACTGTGTGCAATGCCTGTGTTGCAAACCATAAGTATACCCTGGAGGCTCCAGGACTCAGGTCCATGATAAGCAAGGAACAAGGTGATAGAGTAGAAGTCACTGTCAAATCTTCATAACTGGTCAGAATTTTGTATGAGTTAGATTATGAACCCTAAAAACCAGGCAAGAAGTTCAATAAACATTTACTGAACACCTTGTGCATGCTTAACCCATTAACAGAAAGGAGATTTGGTTACTATGTCACTTCTCTCTTCACTGTTAGGAGTGAGTAGCCTTTTTGTTATTATTAAGCACTGTGATGTGATAAAGATTAAATGCCAGACACATACAGCTACTTAAATATGCAGAATTATTTGCTTATTTAAGCTAAATAACCTTTCTTATTCAGGGTAGCTAATGCAATGTCCATTACACACATTGTTTCTATTCTTAATGTATTCCTTTTTTGTGTTTTGAAGCTCTGTGTGTGAACATTTTATTATAAAAGGAACATATGCCAGGCACCTGGGTGGCTCAGATGGTTAAGCATCTGCCTTCTGCTTAGGTCACAATCTCCAGGTCCTGGGATCAAGCCCTGCATGGGGCTTCTGGCTGCTCAACAGGGAGTCTGCTTCTCTTTCTCCCTCTCCCTCTGCCTTTTCCCCTGCGTGTGTGCTCTCTCTGTCTCTCTCTCTTAAATGAATAAATAAAGTCTTAAAATAAAAAAGGAACACATGTTTTCTGATGTCTGAGACATTTGCTTGAAGACTCACCACTCTGACCTTCATGAAGTCAATAATTAGTATCTCCTAAGTTAAGTAAAAAAAAAAGTTTCATAAAACATTGGTTATTATAAAATATTATCCCCATGCCTTCCTTCCCATATCCCCATAAAATGGAAGACATACCCATCTGATCCAATGTAAGTATAAAGAATATTTAAATTACTTCTTTGTTTCAGGTCTTTTTGACAAAATATAAAACAAACAAAACACTTTTTTTCTCCAAAATCATATACCCTACAATTCTTGCTATCCTAGGAATAACACCATAAAAACCCTGTAATAAATAACATATTAATTATATCTTCAGGCTGTCCAGCTCATGTGTGTTTTCCTGGCCCACATGTCTCGGAAGTCAGAGCTTAGGTTTCCTTGACAGTAGTATGAGAATGGTGATTAGGATGTGATTGTTCCCACCTCTTTGTAAAGGAGATAAAACTCCATACAAGTAACCTACTGGGAAAAGAAATTATTTACATGGTGTACATGTTACTATAGTTAACTAGAAAATTCTTCTTTATAAAGGAAGTTAAAACACACAAAACTAAGATAAAAAAAATTCCACTAAAGCAATATACAGTCATCTCTGATAGAACAGGCTTACTTCTAGCAGGAATTTCTACCTTAGAATTTTGCCAATAAGGATTCTATATAAAGGAAGTGCCCTATGTGAGCTGAAAAGTAGATTTTTTTTAAAAAAATAATTAATACCTAATTTTATTGAAGTACTTTGGTCTGGCACTCAAGATGTGAAAAGCAGCTAGAACATAACTATGATAATTCAAAGCCTTATAACATGTAATAGGAAACCAAAGTCAGATTGTTGCATTTAGACAATAGCTAAAATTCTGCAGGTAAGAGAGAATCCATAAAAAGGGAGAGACCGGTATTGCAGGAAATGGATGAAGGACAGAGTAAACTCCTTGAGAGGCTAAGGGAGAACAGAGTCCAGAGCTTTCAAAAATGGGTGGACTATGAGGGTTCAAAAGACTCCATGTCTCCTGGAGTAGGAAGGACAGAAAGTGTGCAGGTAGGTCAGGGTAAGAGGCAGGCTGAAGGCAATCATCTGCTGGGACATGTGAGGCAAAACAAGGCCATCAACTGGAAGTCAGGGGTGAGGATATATGCTGGCGGCTGGGATAAAGAGAGAGATGATGGGTGGAATGTTTGCAGATTGATAAAATGGTGGGAAACTGTCATTGTGCAAGGGGAGTGAACCCAGTCTTTCTGATTTTAGTGCTTATACAACCTTGGGGAACTATTCTGTAAAATTAAATACAAAAGTGTGAATTCAAAATGAGCAACTATTAGTTAAAATGAGAAAAAAAGTCACAACACAGTTATAAATGTAAACCTTATAAATACCATAAACATAAAATCTAGGGAAAATTAATACTATGAATTAGGTACCCAACATACCATTGTATGCTTTTTCTTATTTCTTCTTGTATGCTTTTGTGTTGCTTTTTTATGTGACAACAATGTTGTAATATTTTCTACAGGGGGATAGAAAGGTGATTCAGTCTTGCCTTTAACCTGGATGATTGACATTTATTTTCTACCACTGGTAGTTTAGAAAAGTTCCTTTTAGCATCACAACCTGTGATTGGTAACATGTAAATGTTCAGGACTGTCAAATGTGGGAAATTTCTTACAAAGTTTTCCTCATGTATGAGCTATAATATTTGAATAACTTTTTATAGAGTAACTTCTGTGGCAAAGTCAACCAAAAACCTACTTCCCCTCTACCTCTCATTTCCTTTGCCTGCCTTAAGATACATTCACAACATGTGAGACCTAGCGTCTGGCTCCTGTGTGTCACAGCATGGGTGAGATGACATAAATGGCTAGTAGGAACTTTCATTAGAAGTGATCTTGTACCACAAGAACCACACCCTCTTAAACTCATATCAAATACATGTCCAGCTCAATTCCCCCTTAGCTAGATCTTAAAAATGCTGTGTCCATTGCCACCCATCCCCACAGTGCTTATGATGAAGGAGAATTTAGAGCACGAAGAGGGTTGTTATCTTAAATTTTGGTTAAAATGTCTCCAATTTGCAAATTTTACAAAAACATAGGGCCATGCAACTAGTCCAGGATGAACAAACAATAATCCTCAAAACAATCAGCCCCAAACAGCCAGCACCTAATTAATAACTGTCATCTTCCCCAATTTCCTTCCCCACGTCCATCTTGGGACCAAATGGAGAAAGCCACATACATGTCTCTAGTCAGTCACCTGGGATGCCCCATTTCTAATGAGCTCACCTCCAGCTTCCCCATGACAACCATAGCTTCCAACCAGAGTACACCTGAACTCTTCACTTTTTTCCACCAGAAACTTCTTACTCTCTCTGCCTTTGAGCCTCTGCCAAATGCAAGTGATGGTGGTGAATTCCCTTGCTATATAGCAGACTCAGAATAAATAGGCTTTGCTTGTTCTTAATTGGGTAGTCTTTATTTCCAGAGCAGTCAAGGTTTCAGATGAATTATTTACTTGGAAAAAATGATGGCAGAGTTAGAACGGAGAAGGAAACTGCGAACTAGTTTCAGTGTCTTTCAGGGGATGAGAAGTAGTGCTTCCTATGTCAATATAAAACACATCAAGTAGAGAGAGCAGGTCGTGAGCCTAATGTCACCAGCCTCAGAGAAGCAGGGGCTTTTCCTTAATAGATATGACATAGAGCATGTGAATAACATTGAAATGGAGAAGAACTGAAGATGAAGAAGAAGGTTTGAAGGTGTAACAATAGATAGGCTTGAGGTAAAAGTGTTCCAGAACACTCTATGGAAATAGACAGTCGTTTCCTGATTCTAATTAAGAGTTCCACACAGAATCAGGAGCAAGATTTAGGGAAAGAGAGTCAAAGCCTGAATGAACCCATGAATGACCAGACAAGATATGTGTATTCTGGAGATGTAGATGGTGGGCTTGTGGTGGTGATTTCAAGAAGCAGTGATGGTAAGCAAAATATGCTATACCCTTATACTCTCTAATGTGGTGTAGAAGTTGGACACTATCAGAGGCATCCTATGGATTTCACAGCTTATCAGTGGGGGGGGGGGGGCATGGCTCTGGTTACTGCTTAGATTGGATTTAGGTGGCCAGATGGTGACCATCTATGGTTGCTGCAACTAATATAAAATAGTTGCTCAGGAGAGCTTCAGGTATAGAAATATCTGATAACAAGTCCACAGACTAATGGAAGTGGTAACTGGAAGGGGGACAGGATGGGAATAGGGACTAGAATATCAGAGGAAGATGCCCTCAAGCCATCAGATTGGTGGTCCTTCCTTCCCTATTTCTTTCCTTCCTTCTTTTTTCCTCCCTCCCATCCTTCCCCCTTCCCTAACCTCCTTTACTTAAAACTTCTTCATGGCAAGTTTAATTATCCCTACTTCATAGGTAGAAAGCTGACTCACAATTTCAACTCACATAATTACTTAGTAATGAGGAAAGGGGAGAAGAGAAAAGCAACATAATCCAAATAACTTCACTTTGAGTTGTAGTCAGCTATGATGAGTAATACTGGCCGAAAAGTGCCATGGTCATCAGGAGTTCTCCCTACAAAGTCTAGCAAAAGCAACTCAGGGAGGGGTTTTGGGTTATTTGTAGTTATTTGTCAAATCATGCATTTGGTAAGAGTCCGCTTGCTTTTTTATATCACCACTTGGCCTTCTAAATATTTTAGCATCCTCTCCCAGAAGTCTAAGCACATAGCTACACGTTTCACAAAGTCATCAATCTAAAGATTATCAGCAAGTAACATTGATTATTCCATTTTATAGTCAAACTTGGAGTCTTAGCGTTCATAAATAAGAAATATTATTTTTATTTCTCCAGCACTTAACACTGACTAAGAGACAGGGTGGTTTATCATTATCTTTCCGTCCGGTCTCCAATGTCATCTCCAGAGTAATCAGTTCTAGCATTTTCATTTTGATGGGAGGCAAAAATAAAGCACATGTAGGCAATGCATGAGGGTTCCAGAGCAGCTAGCTAAATAACGTGGTTCTTAATTGTGCGAGAGGACACACACTACTTAAGAGAGGGGTGTGCACATGGCCAGCAGACGTCATCATCGACTGTCCTGGACACAGCTGGCAGAAGCCCATGGTGACAGTCTAACTTCCCTTTGAAACAGTGTTCCATCTTTTCTTCCTGTGGATTTCTTTCCCTCTTCCTTCTCTCAGTTGGGGAAGATTTAGTTTTGAGTAATGATTATCTTTCTCACTTGTTTCTGTCTTTTCTTTTTCCCACTTCTCCAAAAGGCCTTATCTGCCAGTCACAATTTTTGTGGTCTGCAATTCTGATCACTTTTAAATGAAACCCATGCTGGCTTTGGTAATCATAATGTCATTTACAATTTACCACTAAACACGTTTATTCAGTTAGTAGCACACTGGAGAAAGAGAACTCCATATGAACTCACCGTGAAAGGCCTAATCTGATTATTTCCTCATGAAAATCCAGGCAGGGGTGCTTGTAAGAGGGGCTGAGAGGAGAAGGGGGGAAAAAAGCAAGGTCTGGCCACAGCTGACTTTCATAATCAATGTGAAGAGATAAGTGACACAGCCTGTCAGGACCGGCCGCCCAGTCACCCCAGGGCATTCCTCTCAAACAGGCAAGAGTGGACAGGACCTAATAAATGCTGAGTGACCAGTGAGTATTGGCTTGGCATATGCTATTGCATCCAGGATGGACAAGCACAGTGATAAAGTCCAGAAGCTCTTCTCTAAGTGAGGGAAATTAGATTAAGCAGGTTGTATTTGTGTGTGCATGTGTGCACATGAACATTTGCTTTGTGTATACTTTAACATCCTAGAATATCCCAGACAATATGCTCCATCCACCTTTCCCTTGACTGGAAACCCCAGACCTAAAAGCTAAGAAAGGAAGTGAGTTAGGTATGTCTGGTGAAGGAGGAGAAAAAGGAGAAGCTGTGTATGCGTTTGAGTGTATATATGTATACTCAGGTTGCTTCCAGGGTTCTAACAAATATTAACTTTGTGTCAATATTTGTCCTTCCTGTCGTGAAACGAGGATTTTCCACCTCATTTCACATTTGAAAAGAAAATATGCCAAAGGGGTCATCTTTGCTAGGAAAAAAAAATTAAAAGAAAAGGGAAAAAAAGAAACAACTTCTTCCTTTATTTAGAAAAATGGGTCAGAAGGAAAGAAAAAAGGTATTTTTAAAATAAATGTTTGACTCAAAGGCACACAGAATCCTTCCATCTTCCCCTTTCAACAAAAGGGAAAAATTTATATGTTTAAAATTGAATGAAATACATCAACATTAATGATTTTTTTCCTTGAGGTTAACATCACCATTTCCCTCAATAATTTTTTTAGCCATTTTGTGATAGATTTCCCAATTCATGGTACAGTAAAGCATAGGAGATTTTGACAAAAACAAAATATATAATCATTCTCTTATTTTCACAAAATGAAAAGAAATAATTTACAATTCTTTTCTGTCAAACAACATTTACACCTCATTATTTCTAATTTAACAAATATAAATGGCCACAGATCAAATAAAGTGTAGACAGGTTGAATTTATCCCAATTTATAGATGTTGTTGTAGACCCTCAGGCTATGAAGAGTGAGACTCCAAAATCTCAAAGCTGTGTTCCTAAATACACAAAGAGAGTAACTGAAATCTTGGACAGAAATATTCAAGAAAACATTTTGGTCATACTAGAAATAATAGACAAAAACTGTCCACTTTTTTAGAATGAGGAATTCTAGCTAAGAGGTCTTTTTTGTAAACTTCAAAAATAATGGTTGTGTGTTAGATCTGTAAGGTGACTTGAGAAGGATGTTCTTAAGTGGCATAGGTTCAGTGTGGATGACAAAAAACACAGTTTTGCTAACTTGTCTAACTTGTCTAGAATTAGAGGTCTGTAAATTCTGCTGAGAGATCACAATATGATAGTACTAGTCATTATAAAAGAGATAAGATAGATAGGCTTATACATACACTCACATACACAGATGGCATTATAAGATAATGTAATTTGGGAAATTGAAAAGTTCATTAAATTGAAAAATTAATGTATTCAAAGTTCAGCCCTGGGAGCTTCAAAATTAAGGTATTTCCAGCTTGACTTTCATAATTCATTGACCAGTGGTGCTTAGGAGCATAGTCTCCTCTGGCATCATTCTTATTGAAAAAGACAGCACTCTTACAGCTGGTGATTGTCAGGGTGCAGTGGCTTCCAATGCATGGGAGTCATGAGGGGGTGGAAAACAGAAGTCCCAAGTGTGGAGATAGCGGTATAGGACTGAAGATACCCCACAAGGGCAGGAAGCGGCAAGATGAGAAGTACACACTTCTGAAAGCATGTATAATGGGCAGGTGGACTTCAGGGGCTCTAGATTATAGGATTTGCTACAATTTCATGAGAAATCTCACCAAGTTCTTGAACTTGGGTCTATTTTGGATGGGAATACATTTCCAACCAAATCTGAGAAAAATGGAACATTATATAAAACCAACCATCACATGAAGCAAGATGCCTGGAAGGCCTTCTGTGGAAGGTCTTTCTGTCTTGACTAAGTTCTCTTGATGAGTATTTCCAAATATTTGTTTCCTTTTTAGAGAAGTCTTAACTTTGAGGGGAAAAAATGATCGGGAGAGGAAAGTGATAAAATGACAATGAAGTTGAGGGAAGAGCATCGGATATGTATCATATAGACCCTTCTTCTGAATCAATCTATTTTTGTTTTATTCTAATAAAAAACACATATTTTTATGGATAAAGTCTATTCAAACAAATGCCAGAAGACTATGTTTGTATTCTTTTACTATGCTGAAATATCATCTATATTTTGCTTAAAAGAAGTAGCTTAGAAAATGTTTTTATGTTTCTGTTATTTTGTTGTATTATGATTTTCCCTGCGAACACCAATGGGTACGGTCTCAATTATGACTTTTATTCTTTGACTACTACATTGAAAACAGCCAAAGCAAATGCAAGTTCAGGAAGTATAGCTTGGCTGGTAAGAGATCAGGTTTTCTAGCCAGAGAGATATGCATTGCACTTTCTAGCTGCAAAACCATGGGCAAATTACTTATCCTCTCTCTCTGAACCAGTTAATTCATTTGTAAAAGGGATTGAAAAGCTGATGGACAGGGTTAAATGAAATGACGTATGTATAGAGTCGGGAGCAAACTTGTGCTAATAAGTATAAGTTGCTCCATTAGCCATAATCAAAGAAGGAGTAGTTTTTGAGATACTTTGAACTCTTCTTTTGCCTTTTTTGGCACTATCGTCATCTCAAATCAGTAACATTTGCCTTGTAGTCTGAAAAACCACCTGTGAAGTGTTGCAAGCATTCATAATGAACGATGTTAAATGGGACAAGTTACAGGTGAAGAAAATGCTACAATGTAGACATACTATCTATGATTTTAGAAAATATGTTCAAGAAAGAAATACACACACACGTCTATAAGCAAGATGTGTATTTTTTCCACCCATCAAGAAATCAATATAAACTTCCAAAATTCAAGATGGTTTCAACCCTTTCATCTAATCTTAACTTTCCCCCTCATTCCTTTGGTAATACTCTCTATCCCACTCTCCCTTTCTCTCCACCTTCCAATTTCCTTTTTGCTAGCAAACGTGGCCTTCCATCTTTGACCACAGTGAAGTTCATGGGTTAGATTAAAGGCAGGGCAGCAACAGCCTTCTTTACAAATACAATCTGAACATGCTCCTTCCCCAGAATGATAAACTTATCACCTCTCCAGCCCTCAGTTGGAAGTTGCAGCAGTAATTCTGTTGGATGCCAGAACTAAAATGAATGTGACTGGGCCATGCCCAGCTCTGAGCTGTGGTCGTAATGAGATTTGAATGGGAAGCCCCGGACACAATAAATCTGCGCCATATGTGACCATTTCCTGTGTCAGTTCCTTTCTCATAACCAGTGGAGACTTTTTTTTTCCCCTCTTATGACCCCACACCATGACTCTGAAATCTTTCATGGCTGCTTATGGGCCTCAGGCTTTTTACAGCAGTTGTATAAATAAATGAATTTGACAGCAAACATCATAACAGTTAGCAGTAATGTGTGTTCGCCACAAGTGCCTAGACTACTCACTGGAGAAATGGCAGAGGAAACAGCTTGTTTTGTTACCTAAACAAAAGTAGTTTCGTTTGACAAGTGGTGAAAGAATTAGTCAAATAAACTTGAAATCCACTAGGACTGTTTTTGCCAACTCTCCCTGCCAGTGAAATGTTCCCAGCTCCTCAATGCCCATGACTCACAAGAGATAAATTTCCCTCTTTTATTCTGAGATAAAGATCTGGGCTGGGAATACAAAACCTTTGCCTGATATTTTATATTCATCTTCTTCGCAAGGCAAGAATGTCATGTAGGGAAACTCAGGTAGGGCAAAGAGTTTCCAAAGGAACTTGTGGCAGAAAGGCCAAGGAAGCCAATTTGGGGGAAAGGGGGAGGTTGGTGGCCATAATGACCCACCCCATTGATTACCTAGGGAAAGCAAACTGAAGCTTATGAGGGCTTCCTTCTCTTTCATGTTTCCTTTATTCAAGAAAGGAAACTCTCTACATCAGACAGTTGCTGAAAGAAAGGGAGTTAGCATCTTTCCTTATCTCCACACTCCCAGCAACTTAAGTGCTGTGGTCTATATTGGGGGAATTTATGGTCAATTTAGATAAGCACCAAAAAAGCATAGATTTTGCTCAGTTACATGGATTAGTTGTTTATAAGTCCTTAACTTTTTCTGCTCCTCAATGGGAATCTCAATAACAACCCCATTATTCTAGCTGTGAAAGAAAGATATTATAGCTCGGTGGTTGTTCCTATGGACTCTGGTCCAAACTGCCTAGGTTTAAATCCTAGCTCTGATACTTACTCTCTGTGCGATTTTAGGCAAGCAACTTATCTTCACTGTCCCTCAGTTTCCACTTGTGCAAAGCAAGAAGAAAAATGGTGTGGTATAAAGCTCATAAGGTTGCTGTAAAATTAAGTGTATTTTAAAGGGCTTGGAATATAAATGATAAAGGAGAACATTATGTTAAGTGAAATAAGTCAGTCTAAAAAATAATTACTGCATGATAATATTTAAAAGAGGTGTTTACAAGACTCAAATTCATAAAAGCAGAGAATAGAATGATGTTTGCCAGAGGCTAAAGGAGATAGGGGAAAAAGGCTCAAAAAATGGCTAGGACTTAATAAGTATTGTTGTTGTCGTTATTATTATTCCAAACAAAGAAACTTGGATAATAGTCTATTTAAAAACACTAGAGCTCTTCTCTAGGATGCCTTGCTATTAGCAGCTGATCTGGGAAAAAAAAATTTAAAACCTGTATGGGGAAACCATAATAGCATTTTCACCGAAGTCAATTACAATTAATTACAAGATATAGTACATCGTCAATAAAAATATCATCTGGACCTTGAAAATATTTTTTTAGATGTAGATTATTTTCACTCTTTTGAAAGTAATATTCTTTGCCATGGTCAAGTACCCATTGCCTCTAGAATCTTCTCATACTCAAAAGAAGTATCACTATTTGGGGGAGTTGAGAGCCATCCCCAACTAACAGATCTCAGAGTCTATGTTTCTGCTCTCTGTTTTTATCTCTTTAAAATTTAATTATTAAAATGATTCACTAAAGTGTTTTGC
This sequence comes from Mellivora capensis, assembly GCA_004024625.1. NCBI lineage: Eukaryota > Metazoa > Chordata > Mammalia > Carnivora > Mustelidae > Mellivora > Mellivora capensis. Next base: position 71,042 of record PISX010010106.1, read on the forward strand.
TTGTGTGATAATATGTAAGAAAGTGCCTTAACATTTTGGAAGGTATAGATTATAATCAATATAATAGAGATATTTCAATTTATTGAGTCTACTATTTACACAATAAATTCCTAATGTCTGTTTTACCTGACTGACAGTTTAAGTGGTTAAACATACATTTTTTTCTATATCTAGTGAACTATTTCTGTGGAGAAAGTCAGAAATGTAAATGAATTGAATTGTGTGAAATTAAACAGATTCTTTAAGTTGTGCTCTTAGAGCAGTACCTAAAAATGGAAAGATAAAGTGTCAACCAAAACTAAGAAACCATTTGACTTTATAAGACAATAAAGAACCAGGAGAGGGCAAAAAATGGGGTTGGCTGTGATTTAGGAGGGTGGGCTTTGCTCGAAAACCAAATACAGAAAGTGACACCATCCTGTGGTAAAATAGGCTTAAGGGAGACTCCATATATAGTAAAACAAACTGAAAACTCCATCTCATCGTTGTTCCCGGTGTACAGGCTCTAATGCTACATCTAGGAAATGTCTCCAAACTCAGTCTGTGAAAAATGACTGTGCCCTTCACTGTGAGGGATGTCATCTGACAAAACCCCTCCCTTACTATGTCCCAATCCTTTCCCAAGGTCTGCTCCCAGGATGCATATCCTAGTTCACCATCAGAGTTGCAAATGTGAAGATTTCACGCAATGGATAGCTCCAGCTCTTCACACCCTGCATGGCCATCAAGGCTGAATAAACACAGAGCCAAGCAGGGTCCTTTCTGTTTGACTGGTCATTCCTGGTGCCTCTTAAATAACAAAGGAACACTGCCACCTTGCAAAGTCTGTTTTGCTGAGTTAAAGCGAAAACCGACTTTGGAGAACAATGTGGAGATTCCTTAAGAAATTAAAAATAGAGCTTCCCTATGACCCTGCAATTGCACTACTGGGTATTTACCCCAAAGATACAGATGTGGTGAAAAGAAGAGCCATCTGTACCCCAATGTTTATAGCAGCAATGGCCACGGTCGCCAAACTGTGGAAAGAACCAAGATGCCCTTCAACGGACGAATGGATAATGAAGATGTGGTCCATATACACTATGGAGTATTATGCCTCCATCAGAAAGGATGAATACCCAACTTTTGTATCAGCATGGATGGGACTGGAAGAGATTATGCTGAGTGAAATAAGTCAAGCAGAGAGAGTCAATTATCATATGGTTTCACTTATTTGTGGAGCATAACAAATAA
>PISX010010107.1:0-58826 GCA_004024625.1 Mellivora capensis
CAGGACTGGAAGAGATTATGCTGAGTGAAATAAGTCAAGCAGAGAGAGTCAATTATCATATGGTTTCACTTATTTGCGGAGCATAACAAATAACACGGAGGACATGGGGAGATGGAGAGGAGAAGGGAGTTGAGGGAAATTGGAGGGGGAGATGAACCATGAGAGACTATGGACTCTGAAAAACAACCTGAGGGTTTTGGAGGGGGTGGGTGGGAGGTTGGGGGAGCCAGGTGGTGGGTATAATGGAGGGCACGCATTGCATGGAGCACTGGGTGTGATGCAAAAACAATGAATTATGTTACGCTGAAAAGAAGAAAAAAAATTATCACTAAAAAAATAAAAGAAAGAAATTCAGTCCTTTTTCTAAGATCTTAAGGCTCAGAGTACAGATAGCACATTTTATTTACTTGGTAAATGTTTCCTAGCATCTCACCCTACTTAAAGCTTTTATAAAGAAGTTTTTGTTTTGCAAACCTAAGAGCTCCAATGACAGCCAATGGATTTTGGGTAAATCAGAATGCCTTAAGCCAGGAGACAATAGCAACTGGAAAATCATCCAAATACAGTACTTGACACAAATAATAAGGGGTTGGAAGGGTATACAATTTGAGGGCCCCTCTTTAAGGAAGTCAACATTTCAAATACAACACACTCCCCAAGCCTTAGAAGAGGTTACTGAGGAGCCCTACAGCAGAAGCAGAGACCAGATGGCACCGTGTCACCTGCAGGACTCAGGAAGAGGAACGCATTCCTACAGCCAACATCTACCCAACCTCTGCTGTCCTTACTTCCTTGCAATTCCCTTCCTGGAAGGGAGCCGCTTGGCTTGGGACATTTCTTGGCTTTCTCCCAACACTGTGAAGTCAAGGAAAAGCTGGACAGAGCAAGATTTTTCCAAATGTGATTTGTTCTTTTGCTAAAGGAATCACTGCCGAGCAAGCTGGGAAATCAGAACCTCAGAAGACAGGGAGGTCCTTCTTACCTTTGAACCGTCCATCCAGTTATCCCTGAGAGAGTCCTTGGGATGCAGAGCATCTCTCTCTTTCTGCCTGCTCCCCACAGGAACCAGAAACAGCACTGAATGGGTTAAAGGAGCTGAAGAAGAATTTCGCAAGTTTTTCTCACCTGTTGAGTCTTAAAATGCATTCCATTCACCTAAGAGAAACCTAAAATCAAATCCTCCTCCCAGGATTTATCAAGTGGCCATGGGCAAGGAGAATATGACCTTTCTGACTTGCAAGTCCTATGAAAGGGGACAAGAATGCCTATGTTGCAAGACGGTTGTCTGGCTCGAGCAAGATGAACTAAATGTACCCAACACAAGGCTTGGCACATGCAGCCACTTGCGATAATTCCTTGTCAGTGTGACACTGCCACTCCTATCACCCAGGGGTGGAGTCTATGTGTCTGACCCCAGGAATCTGGGCTGGCCTTGCACCTGTTGAGAAACGATGAGTAGAAGAGAGGCTGTGAGAGTCCCGGGCCTCAGTAGGCCTCAGAAGACCTAGTAGCATCGGCCTTTTGCTCACTTGAGTGTTGCTCTAAACCTGCCATGTAAAGAAACCAGTCTAGAATACTGGAGCATGAGCGATCACCTGGAGAACTGAGACAGCCAGTGACAGCCACCAGTACAAGCCACCAGCCACACGCTGGCAAGCCCACTCCCATTTTCCAACCCAGTGCACCCTCCAGCTGAATGCAGCCATATGAATGAGCCTATAACCAGCAGGGTAACTGCCCAGCCAACCACAGAATCATGAGAAATAATAAATCATTGTTTTAAGCCCTTGGGTTTGGGGGTGGTTATTCACAATTACATCAAAACACCACTCAATAAAGGATAGCACTGGTTATCCCCTTTTCCTAGCCAAGAAATGTTACTCCCATCTCTCAAATGGTACCAAGTCACAGAAGGATAGGATATTGGGTATCCAAAGCAATGTGATCATTTCCCCCTCCTTTTAAGCTATGGCCTAGGGGCCCTACAGCTTGTTTACACCTCTTATCCAGCTGGGAGATACGGTGGCTTCAATGAGAAAAAGCCAAGGAGTTTCTAAATTCTCTAGGTGACCTTTCATTCTGTTCCCTAAGGGTCACTTAAAACCCTACCAAAGTACACTGAAAGTGGTTTCTCTTCTCTTCTAATATCTTCCCATAAGATTGCCTTTGTCAGCTGCACTGTTTCCTAATAAACATGATATTTATCAGCATGATGATATATGTTTGACACTTGTCAGGCAGCCAAAAAATCTGAACATGGTGACACGTTTCCCTGAACCATGTCTCAGGCAAGGAGGTGATGTTCAAAACAATCACACGAAGCTTCGGGTGACCTCCAGGTTAACATTTACTATAAACCTCAAGTTTAAATTCAGGGGAGGTCCTGTAAAAGTACCTCAGCTTGACCCATAGACTTGTTAATAAAGAACTGTTCTGGGCCAATGTTCTGAGGTAAGACTTGAGTGAATGTGGCCATGGAAACACAGACCCAGGTGGCTCATGACACGTGAACTTCCCCAGCTTCACTAAATAAGGTCACACCACCCCAACCTATAGATCTCGGAGCCCTGCTGACACTCTCCTACGGGACAACCCGGTAATATTGGAGAGCTCAGAGAAGTGTTTAAGATTTCTTGGAATGGTGGCTCAGAGCCTTTCTCACTCATGGAGCTCATCAATGTGAACATGTGCCATCCTTCCTGTACGGCCCAACGACAGACTTGTGCATGCGTGTTTTTAAGAGGAAAATATTTCATCCGTTGTTATAGTTCTGATACATTGGCGGTGGCTGAGAGGATGGGCGAAACAGGTTATGGGGGACTTGAGGAGTGCACCTGTCGTGACAAGTGCCAGGGGCTGTATTGAATACTACACTGTACACTTGACACTAACAGGACACACTGTATGGCAACTGGAATTTAAATAAAGTCTTTTAAAATAAATAAATAAACATCCCCACTTCTTGCTTTTAAGTTGGAAGCCTAGAAATCCTGGGCAAGTGGGTTCTACTCACAGAAATTCTACTCAAATGATATATTCAATACTACCTTATAGAAAAAAAAATTGTCTAAGAACAATACCAGATTGCTGTTTTTCCATCTGTCCTCTTATAGCTCTCTCTGGATTAAACCCATGAACTTCCCCTTCACCCTAATGACCTTTCACTGAGGACTTGCCAAGGCATGAGACCCCTGACTAGTATGGAGGAACATGGTATGAAACAGCCACATAAGGCAAGGTCGCTAGGTTTTGCTGTACAACACTGGGGACGTTGTTGAGAATGCTGGCCATTGCAGATGCAGTGTTTTCTGGCTGAAAATCCAAAGGGGAAATTTCTCTCACCTCCTAGAACCAGGAACAGATGGATTTCTCCAATCTGGTTTCTCTTCGGGACACCTTGAAGCTCGTTGTGGACTGCTTGTTTCTTCTCTTAGGCTGCTGGAATACTTATAGCCAGAACTTCAAAGTACACTAACCAAATTCACTCATAACTCCCTCTTATTTTCCTTTGGCTTATATTTCTTTCTCATCCTAAATTTACTGTATCTTGTCCTATTGCGTGCATCTTTGTAAGCCATCCCAAAACACTTTTGGAATTGGGTAGGTATAAGTAAAACTAAAGATACTATCAGCAACGTGTATGCCTAGTTCCCCTACTCCAGATGATGAGCCCTGGTCAGCAAAGGCTGTGCACCGCCCTGCAAGGAAATCCTTAGAGTGTCCAGTGCTATCATTTCACTGCTGAATGGATATTTGGGGAATTAAATGGTAGAACAAGTAAATTTTGAGAGCACTCTGTTAAATGAATTTCAAAATAAGAAGTCTACTAAAGATTCCATCTTTTATCCTCCAAACAGGAATGTGTCAAAGGAGGAATGTACAAGGGTGTTTCCCACAACATCAGAAGCAGCTCTCAGGGTCACTGATAGGGGAATGATGAAATATGCTGGTGCAGCCACACTATCACATGCTAAACAGACATTTAACTAAACGAGATGATACCAAAGGGCATTCACCCCATCACATGCTATGGGGTGGGGTGGGGGGAAGAGCAGGAAGTGAAATAATACATTTTTCATAAATAGCTAACTGGCTTTCTTGACATTTGTAGAGAAGAAGGACTAACTGGCTGTATTTGGGAGTGAGATCAGGGAAAATGGGAGCTGGAGAAAGGGAAAGAAATAAACTGTCATCTTCTTGAGTATTGGTTCTTTTCATGGTTTTTCTTTATGTTATTTATAACAAGAAAGCTTCGCTTTTGTAATTAAGAAATAAAAAACACTGAAGAAAACATGCAGTGACTTCAGGTTGTAAAGCATTCTGGAATCCTCAAAATGTCCAATATCTCAAGGGTTTGGTTGGGAAATACTATGCTGGGATCCTCCAAACAAGCAGTCTTTGCTCTGTGGCTAGGCCTTCTCTATAGACAACTCAGCCTCCCTCCCTTAGAGCCTTTATCCTACCATGGATTCCACCACAAAGCAGGGAAGAAATTGATCTGTTTAGTGACATACACACAGGTTGCTAAAATATGGAAAGGCAAAGGATCTTTCTCAATCAGAACACAGCTGCAGTCTTTTTAAGTCCTTAAAATAGCACACAGCAAATTATAAAACATTTAAATTCTTAATCATCTCAATGTTTTTTTACATGTGTTAGAGCAAAACATGTTAACTGAGCAAGACTAGTTTGGTGATATGTCCCTAAAATGTTAAAACTTTGTTAAGGGGGAGGGCTTAGTTGTTCTAAATTTTTCACCAAATGAAAATTCCTTCTTCCCCTATTCCACTCAATAAATACACACCAAATAGGGAGAAGTTTTCTATGCCTTCAAATGTACTTTTGGAAGGTTTTTTTAAAGCCAATCTGGAAAAAGCTAATTAAATTAACTTGACCAGGACAGATTCTCCAAGTCCCCAAAATGTCAAATCAAAATCAAATCAAAACCAATGCATAAACCTATCAATGAATGGTTACTTCCTAGGTGGCCCCGGCAGGATCAGGCAGACAGCGGTGCAGCACGGGCCAGGATCCCAACACTGGACTCTACAGGAACAGTCAGGTGGATACCATAAGTCCAGAGCTCAGAGATAACACCAGGGAAAGTTTGAGATATACACAGGACAGCCGAGGAGAAGGAACGAGAAGCACTGAAAACATATCACCTAAGGTAAGAAAATCAAAGCAAGGATGGGTCAAAGGGAGGATCCAACTAGACAAATGTGGATGATAAACACAAGCAAGTAAACAAGCAACCCCAGTGAACTGTGACACTTGTGCACGCTGCCCTCCATGCTTTGTTGTACTCACTCACTGGTCACAGGGCCAGCTGTATGAGTCAGGTGTTAATTGTTATGAAAAGGCAACCAAAGGCATGCAGATAAACCTTGCCCTTGATTTACTCCAGGGCATGGTTACTGGACATTTCCTCAAGGATGCTGGATGCTGGCTTTTGCCTCACCTAGCTCCCCAAGAAGCCTTTGAAGACCATGAATAAGGATTCCAGTTTGATGGTGAAACAGGCATCTAAGGAAGCTTTAATAAGCTAACCCTTTCACACAAGGTAAAGAGAATATATTCCAATCCTCTGTAAGGCAGCTAATTTCCTAATGAGTTTCATCAGCAATGGGGTTTTGCAATAACACATTCTACCTGATTCTGTTAAGAACTTCTCAAAGCTGTAAGAGGAATTATGAGCCCACACACTGCACTATGAGCCCCTCTGTTCCTATCCAGCTGATGAAAGTAGACCTAAACCCACCAGCCAATCTGTCCTGCATCTACTTGTCGTCTTAACCTACGGAGAGAAATCTGTTCTAAAGGCACTGTTTTCAAATCCCAAGTTTACTCCTTCCATGCTTCCTTTTTCATCAAAACCAACTATTTTGCTTTGAAGTGGACAGAATCAGCAGGAAGTTTCCCCTTTGCACTTGTCCATCCAGCTGCCTTCACCAATATGAGTCCTGCACCCATGTGACACCAGATGAGTCCTCACACCGCCTCCTGTCCCCACCAACAGAGGTCCCGATTTCCCAATCAATTCTGTGTTCCCCTCCAGCATCTCCAACCTGAATGCAACCTATTTATCTACTCATTAGGCAAATGATTTCCAAACAGTGAACTCTGGTCTACTAACAAGTGAGGATTTTTCAGAATACTGAACAGGAACAGAAAGCACAGAAACAGAAAACAGAATGCTATACAGTAAGGGTACATATTGTTTCATGAAACTGGTTTCAGATGCACCTATACTTACTTATGTCCTGGGTCCCAGTGCAAAAAACCCATTTGTACTGTGTTGTAAAATTCAGAAACGTTTGAAACACTGCTTTAGATAAGCCTTTGTCCCCTTAGTCAGACTACCCCCTTGTCTCCGTCCCACTGCTCAGCAACTCCCTTCCTCATGCTGGCCCAAGCTCTGAACAGACTTCCAGCTGTCTTCTTCACCCGCTATTTTCACAAACCTTGGTCTAACAATGATTCACAAGCTCCTTCTCATGTATCCAAAGGATTGCCTTCTCCTTGAACAGACCAATGTTCTGAGGAATTTAAAAAAAAAAAAAAATCCTTTGCTATTCCTGCCTTCTTTTCAGGTCTGGGATCTGCTTGCAGAACACCCAACTGTCTCACTATGAATAACAAACCTCAGAGCAGTAGGACTCTGTTTCTTTGTGTGCTACCTTTCATCTCCAACAAGAAAAAACACCACCAAAGTCGCTCGCACAATGCCTTAGCTTTTCTCACAAAATGAACCTCGCTTTCCTGATGTGATGCATTCTCTGGTGTCATACATTTAGTGCCTGATACCGATGCCAGGTGAATGCAGCTCAGCCCGAGTGGGGAGTTAAAGTCTGGTTCCTGTCCTCGAGAACAGATGGTTACCCCACCTCCATATTGCCATCTTCTTCCTCTTGCAAGGCAAATGGAAGGAGGGAAAGCACAGCAAGGTGGCTGTACATGCGTGGGGGCATCCTTTCCTCTCTCAAGGATGAGGGCACAAGCTGTCCAGCACAATTCTACCACCCCCACCCCCGCTTCTGCCCTCCCTTGTCCACCCTCCCACAATTCTCACCCAGACAATTCATTCATTCTCTTCTGCCACAGAAAAACTCGTTTTCTGTATCTTCCCGTAGACTGCTCAGTTTACTTTTTTCAGCCAAAAGGCCTATCCTACTTTTTAACCTTCCAAGAGATATCAAAGCTAAATGGAGCCTTCATCTGTAGGATATGGGCCACTAATTTGAGAAGAAGGAAACAGGGAGACACTGAGGTCTGAAGGTTTCTTATGAAACCTTGGTTTCTGCTCATACTTGAGATGCTGGCTTTCAGGGTAGAACATAACCGTAGGGTGGGAGGAGAGGGCTGCACTAGACTCAGAAGGGCAAGAAACACACTCAGAGGGAACTAGGGAGAAGGGGAGGTCTCACCTAGGGCACAATCCAGAATTGGCCTGGAAGCTCTACTACTAGCCCCTTTCTGCAATCCAACCCCTTTCCCACTTCCTAGTGGGGGAATACAGGGCTCCTTCACTACCTCTCCGATTGCCCAATTATTAGGCAGGCCCTCCATCCCTCCCAAGCCACCATGTCCTCCTCCCTCCTCCTTTGCTGGGATCACTCTTCATCCACCTAGCACAGAATTAGGTCTCTGATAGCTCCGGCTCCCAAGGCCTCTGTTTACCTTGGTGATCAAATGAATCTCTCTCTGATTAAGATTTCAGAGAAGGAAGAAAAAGACAGGCCAACTCTGGCACCCATACTCCAGGGTGTACTGAGAAGACCCAGCTTCCCTGGGTTAGCTTTGGCCCTTGACCCTTGCCATTCCTAGGCACCTCCAAGTACACAGCTTTAGTGACGAAAAGCCATTATTCTTTCCAACAAGGTCAAGAGGCCTTAGAAGCAAAGGAATAGGAACAGAAAGCTCATAGAGTAAATAATTACTACTGACTGAGCCACTGGATGCCAAGTGCCAGATCTAGACGGGTAAAATGTGTACAAGATCACACAGTAAGGATTCCAGAGCTGGAGGGAGGTACTGTGGTAAAAGGAGTTGCAGGAGTAAAAAGAAAAGTAGCACTCTGTAAATATATTCTCAGGGTCATCTGATGGCACAGGAGGGGGAGGTGGCAAGTCAACTAAAGTCCATAGTTTCTGGAGCCATTCTTTCCAATTTTCTAGCATGGCAGGAGTCCACTTTTCTAATTTAGTTCCATCCCTACAATTTAAGGAAAAGATTAACACAGGGGTAAAAATTCTCCACTTCACACTTAGAAGGGAACTGAGACTCTCTGTCATATTACCTTAACTGGCTACAGAAAGATGAGGCTGCATTCCAACCTATACCAGGGGCTCACACAGCAGTATCTCTCTCAACACACACACAGAACAAGATCGATTTTTCTCAACTCCATTTGGGACTGGTGAAGATTTTACTAAAATGATAGTTTGTTTCCTGCCTCACACATCAACTCCTAATAACCACATAAACTCTCCCATCTTGTCCCCAAACTGGTACTGGATTCATTTAAACACTGTCAAAGATCACTCTTTAGGAACAATTTTATAATTTCACATAAAATTGTGTGCTACATTAACACTCAGATGTATACAATTGAGGGGGGAAAACGTACTGGCCAGCAATAGTGACTTTAGTGAACTTCGACAACTCCAAGTACTTTCACAGAGGTTTCCCCACCCTCTTGGGGCTGCAGGAATCCCATTTCATGGCTGGGTAAACCGAGTTTCTCGGTTTAATAAACTTGCCGGGGTTACAATGGTAGAGCTGTAAATAGAGCCCAGTCCCTTTTCCACTACTATTCTGCATGAGGTGGCTAAACATGGGACGCACTTGAGAACTACAAGGGTGAATAAAAGCGTCTTGTTTTATTTAGATGGGGGGTGGGTGGGAGAGGGGAGACTTACCCACTTGATGCACCTGCGTACCGGCCTCTAACAAGAAAGCTTTCCCTGGCTGCCCCACGCACCCACCCCTCTGGGCTGAGAGCCGGGAGGCTCCCCGGGCAGACCCAGCAGCACGAATCGCGCACCCGGGGGCGCCAGCGGAACGCCGGGCGGACGGGCGGCGCGGGGCCGCGGGCCCCGGGACACCGTCAGCGCCGCGAGCTGCGCGGGAGCCCGCGGGGCCGGGAAGATGCTGCGCGGCCGCACACACCTGCTGCAGCCCGCCCGGGCGCCCCTGGCCGCCTCCGCGCTCGGGACGCCCACCCAGCTCCGGGCGCCGTAGCCCGCGGCCGCGCTAGGCCGGGGGCGAGAAGCCCCGGCGCCCCTGCCCGCGGGCTGTGCTCGGCGGCGCTGAGAAACCGCGGGGCAAAAGCGAGCCCGCCCTTTTCCCCGAATCCCTTCCAAACAGCGTCACCTGTGTCGGGTCCCGGGGCGACTCGCGCGCGGGCGGCGGCTGCACCGGGCCGGGGAGGACGGCGGGTGGTTACAGAAACCTGGTCATCTGGCCCGGGCCGAGGCCCCGCAAGATGCTCGGCGAGAGCCAGGGGACCCGCGGGGACCCGGGCCGCTCGGAGAAGCAGTCACAGAGACTACAGCTACCGCCGCGGCCGCCGCGCCCGCCCGGACTGCGGGCTCGGGTTACCGCAGAGCGGCTCCTTAAAGGGGCCGCGGCCGCTCGGGCTCCGGCTCCCGCTCCGGCTCCCGCTCCGGCTCGTGGCGGCTGCGACCCGCGGCCAAAGTGGGCGGGGCCCCGAGGCCGCTGTAGGGCCGACCTTCGCGAGCTGGACTTGGGTCCCGGAAAGGGCTCCGAAACGGGAACACCCCAAGAGGGCTGCGGTGGGATTCTGGAAGACCACACCTCGCCAGGGACAGGGCGTGCGGTTCCTCCGCTTCCCAAAGCAAGGAGCAAAACTAGCAAGTGGGGAGAACGGTCTGAGTCCGCTTCCGCAGCGGCCAGTACCTGGGCTCGCCACGTAACCGAAATTCTTTTCAGATTATGAATTTGTATTAATAAAAGAAAGGAGGTGAAAAAACAGTTGAAGATTTTTCATGCTACGTCTGGCTTGGCCAAAGCCAGGTCCACCCAGTTCTTGCCAGGTGCATTCCAAACTGGGTAGGGGGCGTGTGTGAAACAGGCCCTTTCTTTTGGAGCAGCCTCCTCCGGAATCCCTGAAAAACACCCTAGAGTGCAATAGCACTCCACCTACACCCAACATGGGAGCCCCTCTGCTGTCAGGGTGGGGTAATAGGATTTGAATTTTTGATGCTGGTGGACATTTCCAAGTTGCCCAATGCCTAAAGTTTGCCATTCAATAGTAGCTCTTCTGACCTGCTATGCACAGCCTCAAAAACCTTCAAATGAAAAACAAAAACAAAAACCTTCAAATGTTCTGGATTAACAAGATGGAATTGGTTTGAATAAAACAAAATAATGAAGAGGTATATTTAGGCTGTTAAAATTTGCGAAAAGTATTCAAAAAATTAGAAGATGTGGCTTCTAATGTTACTTAGTAAGCACCACTCTTAATAATGTAGGGCAGTTATTTGTAAGAAATCCCTATCAGTGGAGCTAATACGTTTTACCTAATATTTACATACACACAAATACATGTTAGCTAACCGAACCTCACTGAGACTCCATTTCTTCATTTCTCAAATGGGGATAATAATTCATAGTTACCTCTGGAGACCCCAGTCTCGGTAAACATACCTCAGACTGACCTAGAAAGACAAAACCTATTCTGCCCTACAGACAACAGCCTGCCTGCAGTGAAGCAGGGTAGAAGATTCTGCGGGCCCCAAGTGAATTTCTCCTTTCTCTCCCCAAGACTCTCAGGAGTGCCCTTTGACCACAACCTGTTCACTGTATTTTCTTTACAAGGTCCTCGGTCCTCGACAACTTTGGTTTGCCCCACACCTGCTTTACGCGTTCACGTGGCTGGATCATAACTCTGCAGGGACAAGATGGCTGTGTGTGCTCATCTGTGGGGTAAGCCCTAGGTGTACAGATTGCACATGTCAACTCCGGACTCTGCCTCCACATATCACCTCCAGCCCCTCCCATGTGCTTGTCTCCAGTGGCTAATAGTTGTTTGTTTTTTTTCCTGATAAATACACCATCATTATGTTTAATATTCATATTTTCTTACACCCGTAGCAGCAGCCAAAACCCTGCAAACCCACAAATATCCACTCTATACTCTATGTCCCACTATATTCCTTCATAGTCAGGCCTCTACAAATGCACCATTAAATCTGCAGGATTGTTGCGAGATTATACAGAGTATGTAAGCGAATACATCAAGGACAAGGTCTGAGATAAGGAAAGGAATTCAGTAAATATTAGTAGAATTTTGAACCTTTTAAACTAATCAAAACTCAATGAACTTAGGAGGTAGGAAACTATCAGCTGCATATTTTTTTTATCAAAATTGTAATGCAGCTTAATTTCTTTAAAAATATTCATTTTATTATTCGCATTTAGATTTCTAATTATTCTTAACTTCATTTTACCAATCCTCTCTTTCCAAGGACAGTTTCCCCAAATTCTGTTACTTACTGTCTTAAGTCTTTCTGCTTGTTAACTGTGAGATATCAAAGCTGAACTGCACTTCTTATACTTTTGCTCACTGAAACGGTTCAGAGAAATGAAATTATTTTTCTTTCTTTAAAAAGAGAAAAACTGGGGCGCCTGGGTGGCTCAGTGTGTTAAGCCTCTGCCTTCAGCTCAGGTCATGATCTCAGGGTCCTGGGATGGAGCTCTCTGCTCAGCAGGGAGCCTGCTTCCCCCCTTCTCTCTGCCTGCCTCTCTGCCTACTTGTGATCTCCCTGTCAAAAAATAAATAAATAAAATCTTTAAAAAAAGAGAGAAAAAGTACAGAATTTTTGAGGCAAATTTTCCTGATAAAAAATTTTTTTGCATATGCTCTAGACAGGAAATATGGTTTATTATATTTGTTTCTATGTATCTTCTTTCTCTGTGTGTTTTGAGTTTTTTTAAATTCCAATGATTAATGTACAGTGTTATATTAACTTCAGGTAAGCAATATAGTGCCTCAACAATTATATACTTTACTCATTGTTCATCATAGGTGTACTCTTAATCCTCCTTACCTATTTCACCCATCCTCACAGACATAGATCTCCTTTATCCATTCATCTATGGAATACCTGGGTTGTGTCCATATTTTGGCTATTGTAAATAATGCTGCAATCAACATAAGGGTGCATATATGTTTTCAAATGAGTGTTTTCATACTCTTTGGCTAAATACCAGTAGTGGAATTACTGGATCATACAGTAATTCAATTTTATTTTTTTGAGGCAACTCTGTACTATTTTCCACAGTGGCTGCACCAGTTTGCATTCCGACCAACAATGCACAAAGTTTTCTTTTTCTTGACATCCTCACCAACACTTGTTGTTTCTTTTGTTTTTTATTTTAGCCATTGGGACAGGTGTGAGGTGATATCTCATTGTGGTTTTAATTTGCATTTCTCTGATGAGTGCCACTGAGCATCTTTTCATGTGTCTGTTGGCCTTCCAGACGTCGTCTTTGTAGATGTCTGTTCATGTCTTCTGCCCATTTCCAAATGGATTATTTGGGGTTTTGGTGTTGAGATGTATATGTTCTTTACATATTTTGAATACTAACCTTTTATTGTATATGTCATTTTAAAATATTTCCTCCCCTCCAGTGGGTTGTCCTTTAGTTTTATTGACAGGTTCCTTTGCTGTGCAAAAGCATTTTATTTTGATGTAGTCCTGGTACTTTATTTTTGCTTTTGTTTCCCTTGCCTTAGAAGACATATCTAGAAAAATGTTGCTATGGCCAATGTCAGAAAAATTACTCCCTGTGTTACCTTCTAGGATTTTTTTATGGTTTCAGGTCTCCCATTTAGGTCTTTAATCCAGTTTGAACTTATTTTTGTGTATGGTGTAAGAAAGTGGTCCAGTTTCATTTTTTTGCATGGAGCTGTGCAGTTTTCCCAATACCATTTGTTGAATACAAATTTTCCTGATAAATTTGTTTCCAAAAATTCCTAAACTAAAAAGGGACAATTGTTTAGAAAACTAAGACCAAAATCTGCTTCTTTCTAAAATAACAAGATAATTAATGCAGAAGTATTTTGGAAGATCGCCTCAATCCTCCACCCTGCTCTGCTGGTGAAGATAACAAAACACCAAGCATTTTGATCAAAAAGATTGATTTCAATTTAATAACCCCAGACACTACTTTTTAAATTATTGTTGATTTTAAGGTATCAAGAATTTGTGAGGGTTTTTGTTGTTGTTTTGTTTTGTTTTGTTTTGTTTTTAGTATTTAAAAGTTCTTTTGGGATGCCTGGGTGGATCAGTCAGTTAAGCAATTGCCTTTAGCTCAGGTCACCAAGCCCTCCCCACCCATCAGGCTCTCTGCTCAGCAGGGAGCCCACTTCTCCCTCTCCCTCTGCCTGCCACTCCCCCTGCTTGTGCACTCGAGGTCTCTCTCTCTCTCTTTCTTTCTTAAATAAATAAATAAAATCTTTAAAAATAAAGTCCTTTCATTTGTTTTTCAGAATTTTTCAAGGAAAAACTATTTCAGAATATTACCAATGGTTAGCTCTGGGTGGGTGAGATCCTTAGGTCTTTTAGATTCATTTTGCCTATCTTATTTTATGCGACTTTCCCCTGTAATATGTATTATTCTTGCGTGCATCTTTTTTTTGCATTTTTATTTTTAATTAAAGTAACATATAAGTAAAAATTCAAATAGTTCATAAAGGCTTATAACAAAAACACTAGAGTCCCATCAGCCCCTTTTCCAACTTCCCCCCCACCTGGCTTCACCCCATGTTCTACATAACCCTACTAGGTTATTTCTTAATATGCTTATACCAGTGCTTCCTGACTTTCATTTTTAGACATTATTTATTGACTTCTTCTCATGGTATTTGAGGATTTAGCCCTTTCATACATACCACCATCACCACTTTGCCCTCACCCCTCCTTCTCACACACCTACATCACAACTTCTGTTCAAATCAATAATTTGTGTTTTTATCATCCTGTCAATGTAAATACAGTGCATTGTTGAATCAAGTAAGGTGCCATGACAGTGCTTCTCTTGAAAATCTCCTCTGTTGTTCCTGGAGTTAATAATTGCCTTCCTTTTTCACTTATTCTTTTTTAATGTATCTAACCCAAATTTTATCCAGATGCTTCAACATATCTAACAAATGCCTTCGTATCCTCCAATGCCCAAACATTAGAAACTCACTCTCTTGGGAGACCAGGGTGGCTCAGTTGGTTAAGCAACTGCCTTCAGCTCAGGTCATGATCCCAGGGTCCTGGGTAATAATCTCATGTTGGGCTCCTTACTCAGTGGGGAGCCTGCTTCTCCCTCTGCCTGCCACTCCCCCATCTTGGGCACACACACCCACTCTCTCTCTCATAAATAAATAAAATCTTAAAAAAAAAAAAAGAAATTCACTCTCTTATTTTGCTAAAGCACAGATTTCAGTAGTTTACTCAGAGCATGTATATAGAAGGTAAATTTTTTTAGCGTGCTTGCATGTCTGAAAATGTCTGTATTCTATTCTCATCCTCAGTTAATAATTTGGATAAGTTGAAGATCATTTTCCCCCAGCATTTTAAAAGCACTGTTACATTGTCTTTTACTTCCGGTGTCAGCCCTGAAATAAATGCCTAATGCCTTTCTGGTCCCCCTTCCTCTGTATCTGGTCTATTCTTCATTCTAGAATCTTCCCATTAACTTTACAGTCTGCAATATCACAATGATGTGCCTTGTGCCTTAGAATGGGCCTTTTTTTCTTGGATTGTGCTAGACCCTCAGGGGTGCTTTCAATCTTACCTGCAAATCTTTTTTTTTTTTTTTTTTTTTTTTTTTTTTTTTTTTTTTTTTTTTTTTTTTTTTTTTTTTTTTTTTTTTTTTTTTTTTGCTAATTTCCTCCTTCTCGTTTTCTATATTCTTTGTGAATTCTTAGTCAGCAGGATGTTGGAACTTCATTATTCTCCAGATTGATTGTCCTTTTATCCTACTGATTATCTCTACAGCTTTCTTTTCTTTTAATTTAGGTAGACTCCACACCCAGCATTGAGCCCAACTCAGGGCCAGAACTCAGGACCCTTAGATTAAGACCTGAGCTGGAATCAAGAGTCAGATGCTTAACTGAACCACCCAGGCACCCCATCTTTTCTATTATCTAATGTCTAAGACACAGGTTCTCAACTGAGGAGGGGTAGGAGGTGTTGGTTCTTCCCAGTCCAGCCATTTGGCAATGTCTGCTGATGCTTTTGGCTGTCATCACAGGGAAGGGGGACACACATGGGCCCCTAGGGAGAGTAGAGGTCAGGGAGGCTGCTACCATGTCACAATCACAGCCTCCCACGGCAAAGAATTTCCAATCCCAAATGTCAGTCATGCCAAGATTGAGAAATCGTGGACCAGGAGAATTACTCAGCTTTACCTCTGAAGTAGGTTCGTATTTCAAACATATTTTTGGCACAGGATGGCAGTATGCAGTGGTTTAGCCTGGGAAAAAATCTGCAGAAGCAGTGCCCATAGCAAACTGATGAGGCTACAACAGGCCAGTGATGAAGGGCAGCAAATCACTGATGCTGGTTCTGTTTCTTCCCCACAGATTGTCCAAAGCCACAGGGAAAATGGTGGGAAATTTACCATCACCATTACCAGAAAGAGCTATTTATGGCTTTGTTCTTTTCTTTCTTTTTTTATAAAGACTTTATTTATTTGACAAACAGAGATCACAAGTAGGCAGAGAGGCAGGCAGAGAGAGAGGAAGGGAAGCAGGCTCCCCGCTGAGCAAAGAGCCGGATGTGGGGCTCAGATCAGGACACTGAGATCATGACCTGAGCCAAAGGCAGAGGCCTAGCCCACTGAGCCACCCAGGCGCCCCTTTGTTCTTTTCTTAAGCTCCCAATTTGGCTTCATACTATAGGTTGTGTGAGCTTTTATTCCTGAACCTTGGCAAACTCCTTAGGCTTTACCTACTGGCCTCAAAAATATTGGGCGGTTGCACTGCCTGTCCACCTCCTCATTACTACAGTGATCAGTTATGCACTCTTATCTGGAATAAACATGATGAGTACCTCTTCATTAAACTCTGTTCATACAATCATATATAACTATGCTAAATATCAACAGTAGAAGAAAGCCAGAAAGTAGAAGAGGCCATTCCAGCATTAAGGGATATTCCTATTAGTGAAGTAAACCAAATGTTCTTTCTTGCAGCCAAAGAACTTTATGCTAAAAATGGAATTATATGTAGACTAACATCAAACACTTATTTTAAGTTTTTGATATAATAATTTTGACCATAATTATTTTGACTATCTCTCTTATTAATAATTGATACTGAAATATAAAAAGCTTCTCTTAGGTTCCATTAATCTTATAAATTTTCTCACATATTAGTTATTAATAGAATAAATAAAATACTCCATTATCATTAAAAAATACACATCTTTCTTTCCTATTCTCTGATCAGACCTTTTGTTACAGGAACTTTCCATCAAAAGATAAACCCCTTTCTCCAGAAAAGAAACTGCATACTTCACAGAGGGATTGTATCAGTGGTAGCACGGGCAGTATGACACGCATGAATGCACAAGGGCTGTATGAGGGGCAAGAAGAGGCCCAGTGGCATCCAAGAGCTTTGTAAACAACTTCAGGGCAATTCTCCTGCTTCAGGCTTGTACCTCACCCCTGCCTTCCATGGTACATTGACCGGCAAGTGCTAAGGCTCCTCAAAGGATTAGGATTAGCCCTTCTTCCACTTTGTCAAGTCAATTATTTCTACTCCATCCAACTTCTGGTTTCCAAAATTTACTGAAATTTCTCATCGACTGTGGACTTTTCTCCTCTTTTCTTTTTCCTTCTGGATTATATCTTGTAAACCTCCTTCTACACTATCTACACTATGAGTCCCACTTTGCAAAAAATAAGGATAAACAAAATAAAATTTAAGTAACAGAAAGGGATCCAGAACAAAGAAAGGGAAAAATGTCCATCTATTTTTCTTAAATTTCTAAATTGTTTTTTAATTGTGCCAAAATATTTTCATGAATTTAAAAAAAATTTATAGATTAGTAGAAATTGATATTAATACTCAATAGTTTATGTTCATAAATTTTTCTGTTCTACGTGCTGGGCCCATAAATTTTTCTGTTCTATAATTTTATTTATTCCTTTCTTTTCGTTTTTATTGAAGCACAATTAATACACAACGTTACATTAGTTTCAGATGTACAACACAGTGATTCAACAACTTTATACATTATGCTATGCATAATAACCAGAAAAATTTAATAGTGTCATTTGGTGACAGATGGTAGCTACACTGTCACCAAATGACACTATTACAATCCCTTTGGTCATATCCCTTATGATTTTCATTTCATAACATTCATTCAATTCACCTTTCATTGCCGTGACTTATTCAATTCATAACTGGAAGCCTGTATCTCTCACTCCTCTTCACCCATTTTGCCCACCCCCACCTCTGGCAACCATCAGTTTGTTCTCTGTGTTTATGGATCTGGTTTTGCTTTGTTTGTTTGGTTGGTTTTTTAGATTTCACATGTAAGTGAAATCATATGGTATTTGTCTTTATCTGATTTATTTCACTAAGCATAATACCCTCTGGTCCATCCATGTTGTCACAAATGGCAAAATCTCATTCTTTTTTATGACTAAGTGATATTCCACATCTTCTTTATCCATTCATTTATCAGTGGACATTCAGGTTGCTTCCTTATTTTGGTTACTTTAAATAATGCTGCAATAATATATTTATAACTTTTAAGCCAGTTTGTTGAATATCCTCCCAGATACTTACATATACTTTGATTTTTTTAAACCAATAACAAAAAGGACTCAAACATACACATTATTTTGTAATTGCTCAGACTATACCATTCAAAGGATGTGCCATAATGTATTTTAGCAATCCGTTACTGCTAAGTATTTATGGACCTTACTGTTGGACCAAATTGTCAGTTTTCCAGGTAGAGCAAAGCAGTAATGTCTGACTAGAAATTAATTCTAAGATTCAAAGCTAGTTTAGAATGAATGGGTAAATATTGGAGGGTTCCTGCTCATATCAAGAGGAGAACAAGGGGATACCCACCCTCCCCTGCTAATACAGAGATACCTGCAGTATCAGTCAAGGGAACTAATGAAAGAGAGAAGGTAAAAACATAGCTATTGGGAAAAAAGAGTATGCAGTTGTCATTTTTTGTGGATTGTATGATTCTATGCCTGGGAAACCCAAGAAAATCAACTGAGAAAATATATAAACAACAGAAAATTAAGTATAGAAACAGGATACAAAATTAATTTATGACAATTTGTGAAATATATGTAAATGTGTATATATGTGTGTGTATATATAAATACATACATTTTTGCACATGTGTTTATTTGTACCCACACAATACCCCCTTACAAAATAAAAGAAAGAAAAGACTCCACTTACAATTACAGCAAAAAATGTAAAGTGCCTAGGAATAAATTTAATAAGAAATATGCAAAGCTTGTATGAGGAAAACTTTAGAATGTTCCTGCAGAATCTAAAAGTAGACTTGAATAAATGAAAAGACGGACCATGCTTTTAGGTAGGAAAAGTCAATGTATGTCAATTTCCCCTAAATTTTAATTTTTAAATTTATTGCAATCTTAATGAAAATACCAAGAGGCTATTCTCTGGAATAGGACAAGCTGATTCTAAAGCTTGTAAGAAAAAGTAAACAAACAAGAATAGCCAGTAAAACTCTTCTGAAAAGGAAGAACAGCTTTCTATATATTTAAACAAAAATTATGGAAACTCAATAATGAAACATTCTGGGACTGCCATTTGAATAGTCTAATGGAATTGAATAGAAAACCCAGAAATAGGTCCAAATAAGTGGCATCTCAAATCAGTGAAATGAGATGGACTTTTTAATAAATGTGCATCATCTGAAAAAAATTAAGTTAAATCTATATTTCATATTACATGAGATAAATTCCAAATGGGTCAAATATTTAAAGTATGAACACTCAAATGTATTATAAGAAAATATGGTTGAATTCTCTTCTTACTTTGGAACGGGAAGGTCTTACTATGATTCAAAATCTGGAAGGTACAAAATATTAATAAATCTAACTAAGAATAAAAAACCATTATGAGGTTAAAAAATAACGAGAATAACATATACAAAGTTGAAACACAAATTACAAATCGGGAAAAAGAAGATCCAGTGCTCAAATCACAGGTAAAGGGCTAATCTCCTTAATAAATAACAAGTTTCTAGAAATTGAGGAGAAAAAGACCAGTCAAGAGAAAAACAAAGGGCATTAACAGACAAGTAACAGAAAAAGAAATATAAAAATGACCTGTACACATTATAAATGGCCCTCATTCATATAAGATATGTAAATTAAAATTAACCAACCTCATCCCAGAGATAGATTGTTATTCTATTTTCCCACTACTCTGACTTTGGAGCATTTACTTCTGACTACATTCTCTTCAGACTGGCACTACCCACCATCACTTTGGGGAAAAGTGGGAAATTTATGAAGCTGTGTCTTTTTTTTTTAAATTCTAGATCCCAAACACTTCATTATCAAGGCAGATAGACCTTAACCGGGTAACAGTAGTGTATTATCGTTTATCAAAATAAAATTTATGCTTGATGTTTTGAAACATGAAAAACTCATGTATCATGATGAAAATCAGAATATATTCCCTATCCTATTCCTATGAACAAGTATGTTTTTTAAAAAATAAAGTCGATAGTTGAATAATTCATAAGCTGTTCCCATAGGCCTTATAGCGAAATTTTAGAACTTAGAAATATTCCTTAATATAAACATCTCCTACCCCATCCATCCTCTGACAAACATATTCAATTCCAAATCAAATTTCTGTAGTGATGTAAATTTACTACTTCATTGGTTACATATGTTCACATGCACTACTCATATGATCTATCCTAAAAATTACTAAAAAGAGAAAAACAAGAGAAATTTTCATGAGATCATTTTTAATATATATATTATCCCCCTTACATGTCCCAATCAAATTGATTTCTTAATGTCATTATGATGATTTTTCATATAATATAGTATTATTATAATGAATCCACTCCCATATATCTAAATCATGTTCATCATTAAGTTCCTGTTTTTAGACACTCTATATACAAAGTTAAAAGCATCAAAAAAATGTATATCTGCATTCAGATCTCCCACTTAATCTTGAGGTCTGTGTTCTTTTCCTTTTGGTAAAAACAACACATTTTTGCCCTCCAGCAAGGAAGTTTTAAAAAATTGCCATCTCTTTTCAAAATACTATTATACTTTACAATATACTAAGAATTTTTTTTATTTTAAAAAGAAGTTTTAATTCAAAAGAAATAATCTTGTGGAATTGTATTTTCCACAAGGAAAGGAATGGTTCTAGTCCCAGATTTTAAAATTCTCATTCGTAGAAAATACAACATAAAAAACAATGTTTGAAAGACGGTTACAATTAAATATCTTCAAACTTTCTCAAATACGTTTCACAACAACATGTGGCATTTCCCCAAATGCTAACATAAAGTTTAATAACCAAAAAATAGGAAGAAATGGATTGTGGGGTAAGGTTACCATTAGTACCAATTACTATAACATATTAGAAACTATAATATCAATAACAAAAAGACGATCAGGATATTTAACTTAATCACTGAATTCTCCCCTCAAAAACATAAATCAAGCATTTCACAAAAATACTATATACACCAAATTGAAAGGAAATGTCCAAATTTTTTAGCATAAAAATTATTCCTTTTGATGTAAATAGGAAACTGCTTTACTCCCTAAATATTTAGACCTAAGCTGAAGTCTTCAGAATTTGGACCTTTGGCAATAACCAGTTTGCAGATGGAATACTACCTGCAGTGGCTCTCAATCTCTCCGTGAGGCTATAGGACCCTCCAACAACCCAGTCCCCTCTGACTCCGTTCCTGCCCCACAAAAGCATTCCCCGTCTGTATCCGAGCAACCAGCACCATCTAGTCTCTTTTGCTCCAGGCTTGTTCCTGCAACTTCTAATTTACCTTCATTACAATCATCAGGAAGAAAATACTAAATATTTTCTGAATTTAGAAAAAAAATAAGGCCATATCTTCATCCCAAGTCCAGCAGGGTTCTGGACAAGTACCTCATGATCAAAGCCCAGCACCAAAGGAAAAGGCCACCTTATGGTCCATTAGAGTCCAGAGCACAACTAAGAGTCTCACAACTGTGTTCTAGGACTTCAATCACTAAAGATATCTGGAATTTCAGTGGCTTGGGGACAGAGTGTCTATCTCGTGTTTCTTTGCACCTAATGCTGCACCCTGCCAAGGTCACGTGCTCTGCATGTATTCTCCTTCACATATCTTCCCCCCTTTCCTCAGCTTGCCAAGGAACTCCGTTTGGAATTCAAAGCTCAAAAGTATTCCTAGTTGGTTTTTTTTTTTTTTTTTTTTTGTGATAGAGATCACAAGTAGGCAGAGCAGCAGGCAGGGGGTGGAGGTGGGGGAAGCAGGCTCCCTGCTGAGCAGAGAGTCCAAGGTGGGGCTCAATCACAGGACCCTGAGATCATGACCTGAGCCGAAGGCTGAGGCTTAACCCACTGAGCCACCCAGGCGCACCAAAAGTATTCCTAGGTTTTGTTTTGTTTTGTTTTGTTTTTGTATTCCTAGTTTTTAAGACACACTTTCTTCACAAAACTTACAGATTCCTCCAGACAGAATTTCTCACTTCCTCTTCTCTCCTTCTTTGAAACTTAGTTTATAATTTGCTTTGGGATGTGAGGGCGATCTGGCTGCGAAATCTGTCACCCCATTGATCGCCAGGGTTGATTCGGCTGATCTGGCTGGCTAGGCGGGTGTCCCCTTCCTCCCTCACGGCTCCATGTGCGTCCCTCCCGAAGCTGCGTGCTCGGTGGAAGAGGACCATTCTTCGGTCAAGGGTATACGAGTAGCTGCGCTCCCCTGCTAAAACCTCCAAACAAGCTCTCATAATTTGCTTTGTACAGGTGTTTTTTTTCTTTTACTAAAAAAAGTTGTTCAAAGCAGTGTTTTTCAGACCACCTGGAACAGAATAACTGGAGTCTTGTTAAAAAAACAAAAACAAAAACCCTCCCGAATCAGAGTTTCGGGAAGGAGAACTAAGAATGCTTCAATCTGAAAGCAAGTTCACCTGTAGAGTACGCAATGAAGCTGGAGACCTTGGAGTTGCAGAAACGGGCCTTGAAGTCAGTCAGACTAGAAGTTGCATTCCAATTATGTGTCTGATAAAAGTTAATTCTCAGGAAAAGCTAACACAACTATGAGTTTGATACAGATAGAAAAGAAAAAAAAGGTTGAAGATTTTACTCAACTCATTCAGTGAGGTAACCAGGCAGATGTCATAACCTGTTCAGAAGAGAATCTGAAAGAAACACATTCATAGAGGGTTGTAAAATGGCTCAGACATGACGAAAGGCACAAGATAATCCAGAAGGATGTGCTCAAAGTAGGCAGAGCAGAAGGATGAGCTCAAATAGCTCAAAGACACTGAAAAGAGTCAGAGGACCTCGAAAACACCCATTAGGCAATGCAGAGTGTTCTACTGAGACATAAGAATTTTTTCTTATACCTCTTGCTAGCCGTGTGACTTTGAGTATGTTATTTAACTTCCCTGAGCCTCTGTTACTTTTCCTGTAAAACAAGATTTCATAATTTAAAAAAAAAAATCTTCGTGCGATAATGCTTACCTAATACCGCTATTGTGAGAATTAAATGAGTTAAGGAGCACCAAGCACTCAGGACAATGCTGACTTTTATCGTACTCGATAAACATGACATAGTTGTACTAGTACCAGGAGTAGTGCCACCCCTAACTAGAAGTTTCTTGACCCTTTCTTGTTTCCTAATGAATGTATTCATTCAGTCAATCGACCAACGTGCATAAAATACCTATTCATGCTAGGTTTGGGTGGACAATAAAATGGTGCCTGTCATCAGCGAGTCCAGGCTAGCCAAGGAGATGAGAACAGGTCAGTAATTACATGGGATACAATAAGTGAAAATAAAAGTAGGTGAGCACAATTGACAACATGGCTAACCATGTGTGGAATGTATAGAATGCTTATAGAAAAGCATTATCAAGGGGAATGTAAGCTTAATCTTGAAGGAAGAGTAGGAAATCACTAAGCACAGTGTGCTAACAAGTATCATGCTAGATCATCATGTATGTTAACCTTATTTAACTCACATAAGAGCCATACAATAATAGCTCACTCTAATTGAGTACTTACTATGTGTCAGGTGCTATTTAAAATAACCATCACTATTTTATGAAGAAAAAAATCCTGAGGCTTAGAGAAATCAAGTAAACTTTCCTAAGATGATATAGCCAGTGAGTGGCAAAGCCATAATTATTGCCAGATAACCTCTTTCCAAAGTGTAGGAAATCACCTCAATTTACTAATTGAAGAATCAAAACCTAAAGAGATGAGGAGATTCCCAGAGAAACTGATTAGAAATAGCATTCCTGGTTTTAAAGGCCAGGCAAATGGGAAGGAATAATACTCCAGAAAGAGAGAACATACGGAACCCTGGAAGCATGGAGGAGGTTAGCATGGCTCCAGGAACCAGAGATGTTTGGAACTCAGTATGCATTTATGGAAAGAGCAATCAGAGTTAAAGCTCCTGGGGGCATCTGGGGGGTTTAGTCAGTGAAGTGGCTGCCTTCAGCTCAGGTCATGATCTCAAGATCCTGAGGTTGAGTTCCACATTGGGCTCCCTGCTCAGTGGGGAGTCTGCTTCTCCCTCTCCCTCTGCGGCTCCCCCTGCTTCTGCTCTCTCGCTCATGCTCTCCCTTAAATAAATAAATAAAATCTTAAAAAAAAAAAAAAAAAGATAAAGCCACTAAAGTAGGCAGGGACTGTGAGAAAGAAATTACACCATACTAACTATTGCAGATCCCGTTCAGGAGGATATAAAAACTATGACAGATTTTAAGCAAGGGAACAAGATCAAAGGTTTAGAAACTGGAGGCAAGGCAAACAGTTATGAGACAGCGAAGACTAATATTATTGAGATCAAGAGTTTTGAACTCCAGCAACCTGCCACTTATCATAACCTCAGGAAAGAGAACCTCTTTGAGCTAGAGTCTCCTCCTCTGTCAAATGAGTATAATAATAGGGACACCACAAGGCTTAAATGAAAGAAGGTAGGTAAGCACCTGCTAAGGTGCTCCGGTCTGACAGGCATTCAATAAATGATAGTGGTCGTATTAACAGCAGTTTATTGCTAGTTTTGTTGTGATGCAAATACACTGAGACATGGTTTAGATCTTCTTGAAGGAAGAACATGTTAAATACTCTTTTACCTCGGTTGTTTGATTTGTTCAGACATAGTAGATTGATCTGTTCAGACACAGTAGACTGATGTAGACAGAAAAGTCCCAGGAACACAAAAAGAAATCAAGTAAAATCCAGATTTCAGGAAAGGCATGAGGTTAAGGGTTCAGTTTATCAAACATTTCTTGTGTCCCTACCGTGTGTGTCTAGCACCGTATTAAGTGGTCTGTATCTAAAAAAGTTAAGACGTAATCTCTTTTCACAAGGAGCCATCAGTCTACAATTTTTTGGTTGATTTCCTTATCTTTGTTGCCTGGCCTCCTCTCTTATTTACAACCTCACCCTCCCCAATGTCTGATATTTACACTACTCTTGTAGAAATGATCTTGGTTTCCCTACTTGGTCACCTGCCCTTCTCCCCCACCTTGGACTACTTCCTTTCCTGGCTACTCTAGCTGGACATGTCAGATTATACCTGTTTGATCCAAACCTATTCTCATTACCCTGCTTTGAAGACATCTTGCTCCTACAGTGAAGTTAAACCAATTTTCTCAACAGCTGGTGCTAGAATTCTTTTCAGAGGAAAACACCTCGATGAGTCATTATGAATAGAGGGTATGATTGAAGAATGATATTATAAAAGACAAAATGTTCTACTTCAGAAATTCACCTGGGGGTATGGAAGAAATGGGAAGAGAAGAGAAGAGAAAGAGAAAAGAGATGGAAGACAGAGGAACTTCATTGTATACCTAAAATACTTTTTAAGAGGTATAATGCTCTATCTTATTTGTATTTCTTTGACTCCCCTCATGTCTTCCAAATCTTTAGTAAGCCCTCCATAACCTCCAAGCCTCCACACCTACCCACAAACATATACACAATGTAAGTAGGTTGGGGGGAGGGGTAAGTGAAGAAATCATGAAGCCAAGTGCCACTGCTAGAAGACAGAAGAAGTAGAATGGAGACAGCACACCCAGAACAAACACACAGCCCATCACTGAACCCAACAGTAGGAGCAGGGCCCAAGGTAATGCTAAAATCATAGATGTCTGGGAAATCGGCAGAACATACGAGCAGGTACTGTGCTTTATTTAAAAGTTGTGTAATAAGGGCCTGAACCAACCTTAACTAGTCAAAAAGCAAAAGAGATTCTCTCAGCTGATATCTGGGTCATGATTTCTTCAGTGCCATTGATGATTTGGCACCAACTCCATAGGTCTGCTTTTCCAACGTACCTATTGCCTTCCTCAAAGGTGGCCACCACTGTCTTACCCAGTTACTGCAACAGTCTCCTTGGGATCACCAAACATTTTCTCTCTCTTTAAAAAAAAAAAATGTATTTATTTATCTATTTAAATAGAACAACTAGGGTAGCGGGGGGAGAGGAAGAGAGAGAGAAATGTCAAGCTGGTTCCATGCTCAACGCAGAGCCCAACTTGGGGCTTGATCCCAGGACCCCAAGATCATGACCTGAGCCAAAATCAAGAGTGCAAAACTTAATGACTGAGCCACCCAGGAGGGATAGGCTAGGCTAGATAGGCAGTTACTCCATTCTGCACCGAAGGCCTGGAAGCAGCTATAGACAATATGTAAATGAATGGGTTTGGTTGTGTTCCAATAAAACTTTAAAAATCAGGTGGTGGACTTTCTGGCCTGCCCCTTCTGTTCTCCACATTATAGAGTCCTCTTTCAGAATGTCACTCCTCCGTATAAACACCTGTTTGTCTTCCCATTAACCTTAGGATAAAGTCCAAATTCCTTAACAAAGTAAATAAATTTCACACCATTCTCTCCTCTCTAGCCATTTCTGCAGTCAAACTCAATTTCAGCACTACTGAACTGCTTTAAATTCCCCCAGGTTCCTGGGTCTCTCTTCCTTCCATGCATTTATATATGTTGTTCTTTGGCCTGGAATCTTCCTCTCTTCCCCCACTCCCCTGATTAGTTAATTCCTACTCATCTAAATTTCAAGTTTCACATTAAGTCTAACTTCCTCTAGGAAGATTTCCTTGATCCCTAAATTCTCACAAAGTGCTGAAGTTATTGGTTTGTCTGAATCTCCTGTTAGCTTGAAGCTCTGTGAGGACAGGAAACTTGTCTGCCACCCACCATTGCATTCCAAGGTACTTAATAAGTAACTGGATTCTTGACTGATGAGGTAAGAAAAAAACCAACCTAAAAATGAAGGGGACCCTCAAAGGTTAATTGGTGACACATAAGCTGACATTTGTTTGAATTGTTTCCTTGAATCCCAAATCTGCTCCTAAAGCATTTTCTGCTCTGCTGATACAGCCTGCAGAGAAGTTTAGGAAATAGGCATTACATCGTCCACACTTCCTGATGTGGGAACTGAAGTCCTGAAGGGTTTCACTTCTGCCTTGGTTTCCAGACTTCATCTGTTTACCCTCTCCTTGGCATCTGATCTCTTACCTCACATCCTGTTAGCTGTCTTGCATACAGTGTAATTTATATCTCGTAATTATCCTTGCAGAGAAATCTTGGCTTGCCTTTCTGACCAATACTCACATTTCAGATACCATGTAGGGGGCATACTCTATATGCCAGATTCGTGGGGCTTCCTCTATAAGCCAGGCCTATTGGACTTAATCATTCAGTCCTCAGGCTAGCCTCACAATGATGTTCTCAGAGATTTACTTTTATTATTTCCACTCTATAATTGACAAAAGGAAGACCTAAAGGGAGTAAGTAACTTACAAAAGAAAATGGCAGAGCTGGGACAGAAGGGAGGAAAGTCTGACTGCTAAACTAGAGTTTCTGAGCTCATACTACTTTCCAGTTTCTCTGGGACCAAGTCTGCTTCCTTCTGTGAGTGCTGTTCCTGTCCAAGCCCCAAAGTCTTCTGCAACACTCCTGCATGTCTTATCCTGAATCTCAGACTACCCAACTGTTTGAGTGCTCTCTTCTTCCCATGTACCTCAACCTCTCTAAGAGACCATCCGTGGGCCTATCCAGTTTCTGTAGCCAGCTCAAAACCAGTATCTCTGGGGAAAGTACAGCCTTCTCTGTTATGTCTAGATGTGGCTACATATAGTCCAATTATTATAAACTAAAAAGAAGTTACTTGATGCTCACACTCAACCCAATACACAATGGTGGAGCAGGAATACAATTAACCACAATAAAAACTTCCATTTCTAAAAGGACAGAATGGGAAACATGCAACAACCAGCAGTCCTTCATAGTTTTCTTTCTAGGAAGAAATTCCTGCCTTGGCCGTGGAAGAAATTTCCTGATTAACCCCATCTGGATGTGTTTGGGTATACCCACAGTACCCCTGGGTTTACATACTCTGGGAGATTCCTCCTTGTCCATTATCTTCCAGGCTCAAAATTTAAGTGAAAATTGGGAGAGTATGCTTTCCTGGAAATGGCTTGAGGACACAGTGATTGGCTTTTGCAGTTTGCAGGTCAGATTTCTGGTTTCTTTAGCAGTACAATTTCCTCAAAATCTTTGTAGGCTTCTATGCTACTCATCTCCAGTCTGTTACATGTGACAGGAACTATATCCAAAGTCCTTTTCTGGACCGAGCTCTTAAACTTTCTTATTCTCTAATATCTATGCTTTACTCTTTCCTCTTCTCATTGTTTTAATGGTGGCTACTTTCAGGTAATCTTTAAAAACTAAGTGAGGGTAACACCGCTAATCTGACCTTTGCTGCAAGGCTAGATCTCTTGGGCTGAGGAATCTTAATGGATGGGCTTTAAGTGTCTGAAAAACAGTCTTCTCCTATTTGGACCATAGAAATAATTGGATTTTCTAACCCTGTGAGGCCCCAATTTTCTATACACTCTATTTTCTTCCATCTTTCCTTGCAAACCCATCATTTCTTATGTGAGCTCATTTCTTTCCTGAAAAACCTTCCTAAACTAGCCAACGAGCAACAATTACATTCATACTCTGGTTGTTTCCAAATGCTTCCCGTAAAATTCAGTGATATAAGAAACATGATCAGTCTTCCAAATTGAGGTGAGATTGTTACCAAACATCTTGCAATGGCTCTACAAGAATGACTAGTTTCCCAGCCTGCAAGAGCCCGTTCCTTGCTGGCAATAGTCTGACCACTTAGGTAATGCTATATGTTTTAAGACTTTGTTAGAAGTCCCCCATTTCCAGGTATCAATTTTTGCATTAGGGTAAAGGCTAACTCGCTGTAATTGAGATCCCAGAAAGCAGTGGAAGTGGAAGTAAAGAAATGAAAAATGAAAATAAAGAAGACAAAAGCGTTTTTCCCTCTCATGTAATAGTTACCCAAGACTGACAGGGCACTCTGTTTGATGAGGTCATTCAGGACCCAGATTCCTTCTGTCTTATTGTCCCACCTTCTCCTAGGATGTCTTCCTCATCTCCATGGTTACAGATGGTCACAGACACATCCATAAAGGAGATGGCAAGCAGAGCAAGACAAGCTGTCTTCTTTTGCAAAGGTAAGGCGAAAGTTGTTCTCACTGCTTCTAGTTACAGTGCATGGGCAAGAATGTCCCCACAAAATCATACCTAGCTGTAAAGGAAGGCAAGGAGTCTCCGGCTGAGCAAACCTGCATCAGAGGGAGGAGAACGGATGTTATAGTGGCAGAGCCATTCATCTGCCACGAGAAGTAAGAAGAAAAGATGCCCCCGGTTAAGAACCCTCAGAGATAGAAAGACCAAAATGGGGTAAATAAGGATTTTGTTTCTTAGAGGGAAAGAGAATGGCAGTATGAAAAAGGAATACAAGAAAGGGAAAATCTAGCTGGTGGCTACCTAAGTTTCCACTTTATTATTTCTAGCACTTTTTTAAAAAGATTTATTTATTTATTTATTTATTTATTTATTTGACAGACAGAGATCACAAGTAGGCAGAAAGGCAGGCAGAGAGAGAGGAGGAAGCAGGCTCCCCACTGAACAGAGAGCCTGATGCGGGCTCTCCCCAGGACCCTGGGATCATGGCCCGAGCCGAAGGCAGAGGATTTAACCTGAGCCATCCAGGCGCCCCTGGACTAGTCTCTTTTAAGAACACTGAGTTTTTAGGAAAAAAGAGATAAAATGGTAACTAGTTATGACTAGCTCCACTTGCAAGTAGACTAAGATGAGAACCAGCCTCCAGGGACCAAGTTGAGATATCAGGTTCTAGAGACTAGGTTGGCCCAGTTTTAGCTGCCCAGCATATGTATCATGTGTAACTTGAACAGTTGGCATAGCAGAGTGCTCTGCACATTAGGCTGGTCAAGTTCTCCCAAAGTTTGGAAACATTCTTGGATATGGTGGTTGCATCCTATAGTCATGGGGCCTTGGGGTCTCCAGAGACAGTGCCTCTACCTACCTCCAGTCTCACAGTCAGTAATTGCACGTCTGCGTGGATAGATGGCTTGTTCATGGGACAATCAGGGATCCAAGCTGGGTGTGGAAATGAAGGTCCCAAAATACCTCAGCACAGCTGGAGTTTGGGCAAAACCCCCCTCTTTAAAATATCAAAGGAGGGGGGGCAATAAATCCATAAATATGAATGGACAAAAGGGACATGAAGCAGCAACAGTAAAACATAAAATTCGGGCATTTTTGTTTGGCAGATTAAACTGAAAATAGGACTCCCTGCCATCCCAAACTCCCATAAGAAGAGACCCAGAATTATCAAAGTCTAATTAAAGTTGGTGCTGTTTCTTTTGAAGTGCCAGAGAAAGTAGCAATAGTTGTTCCAATACTATAAAGGCCAAAATCCTTTTAAGAAAAGGAATATTTCATGGAGAAAGGATTGGATTGGATTGTCTCTGAGGAAAATAATTGCTGTTGCAATACGTGCTTATATTTTAGATGGCACAGAGATCACTGTGGTGAGAAGACTGAACAACTACTGGGAGATTTACCTTCACCCTTAGTCATGAGACTTAAGCCCATTATCCTCTGGAGTCCCAAATGACTGAGGGGAAAAAATGCTCATTCAGATTAAGTCTGAGGCATTGGGATATGGAAAAAGAAACCCCGGGATAAAGTATCCTTTGGTGGGAAGTGGCTGAATATTTCTGAAGGATGAGAGGGACAATGAGACCGAGAGACTAAGAAGAAATGCAACAAAATGGGGAGGAGGCATCTGAAAGTTCCTTTCTTGGGCAGTTTGTTAAGTCTTTTCAGAAAGTTATTACAGAACCATATGGTGGTGGCTGACAGGGAAGATTGGCTAAGATAAAGCAAAGCTAATGTATCCCCCTTATTTGCAAGTTTTTTTTTTTTAAGATTTTATTTATTTATCTGACAGACAGATCACAAGTAGGCAGAGAGGCAGGCAGAGAGAGAGGAAGGGAAGCAGGCTCTCCGCGGAGCAGAGAGCCTGATGCGGGGCTCGATCCCAGGACCCTGGGACCATGACCCGAGCCGAAGGCAGAGGCTTTAACCCACTGAGCCACCCAGGCGCCCCTATTTGCAAGTTTTATCAGAGGAAGGCGCTGTTTCCTCTTGCAGGAACAAGTCAGGTCAGCACAAATTCAACCAAGCTCTTAAACACTCAGACACTCTTTGGGTCGGTATATTATAGAGGTATCCTTTATGCATTGGACAGTGTCATTCTAGGGCAAGGTCTGTGTCAGTCAATACCTATTTCTGTAGTGTTGAGAGGGCCACACTTGCTCTTCACGCTGAGAGGAACCTCCATATGTTAGGAGTCCACCAAGAACTGGCTGCCTGGCTACCTGCTCAGATGACCACCTCTCAACACTTGAAATAGAACTTTGCTCCTTGCTCACCAGAAGGCTTCAAGAAATAGCCCAATTGCATAAGATAGATTGAGAATGGAAAAACACTCTGGCAAAAGCATAAAGGTGTGTTTAAAGACTAGAGTGCCATTTTCATGTGGTTGGGCTGTGCCTCGCTGGTAGTTTAAAGGAGTTATGCTGAGCCACACTGATTGAGGGAGGGTTTTGTTGATTCTGCTTTATTTTTTAATGGGGGAGACTTAAGC
This sequence comes from Mellivora capensis, assembly GCA_004024625.1. Classification (NCBI taxonomy): domain Eukaryota; kingdom Metazoa; phylum Chordata; class Mammalia; order Carnivora; family Mustelidae; genus Mellivora; species Mellivora capensis. Next base: position 31,296 of record PISX010010107.1, read on the forward strand.
ATTACAGGCTAAGGATACAGACACGGCGAGAGTCAGTGGTTAGAGTGGTTAGAGATTCAGGAAAGAAAGGGCATAATTAATGGAGGACACTGACCATAAGAGGTTTTGTTCAGTGTACAGCATCTGTTCAGAAAGGGAAATTCAGAGATTCTTTTAAATTTCTAAGTTAAGACGCAGGTTTTCCACAGTTCCCTAGGTAAATATTCATCAAGTATTACAAAGTGGTTAGACTTTTTCAGGTTCATTTAAGTTGTCTATTAACTTACTCCAAAACAAATACAACCAGCAAAGATCCCACTGGAGTACTGGTATGGAGAAGGGAAGCTTAAGTCTGGGAAATAGCTAAGTCATTTGAGCTTTCTATCAAAAAGTGTCATTGGTAAATTAACAAGCCTGTCTGTAAGCCTGTCATTGAGAAGGGATTCACAATAAATAGGGCACCTAATGTTGATGAAAGATGAACAAGGCATTAAATCAAGCTTGGAGACGCAGACAAGAAACCAGGTAAAGGGCACAGCAAGAGTTATTTACCTGCTGTGATGAAATGTATTCATATACTATGTACACAATAGCTGCAAGAGAAAAATAATACTAACCTTTAAGTAGCACATCTGCATATTTTGTTCTTATCATCTTCTTCTTACTGTAAGATGTTTTCTGCAGTAAGTACCCTCCCTAGGTAACATCACCATATTCCTGAGGCCACTAGACGGCCACAGTATATCCACAGGAAGTCAAATTAAAGAAGCAGCAGCAGTGATGAGTTAGCGTGGTAAAGCCTCAACTTCCTCACCTACAAAATGGGGATAATAATAGTACTTAAGTTCACAGGAGGCTGTGAGAGGTGGTTGAGAAAGTTTATAAATGCCTACTGAATGGTAGTCTGCATGTTCTATCATGCATCTGAAATTCAAAGGAACAGTGTATAGTCCGATAAGAGAGAAGGTATCATCAGTGTGTTTCTGCCAAGGACAAAGAGCTCTGTGGCAGCAAAAAAGGATTTGGGAAAGACAGGGTAGAAAGGGCAGGTGTACAGTGAGGAAAAGACAGACCTGATAGGCATGCCAGGCAGAGGCTTTGTGGGGAGGGAGGGTTGGGATGAGGAGAAAATTAATTCGCAAGATTCAAAGACAAGCAGTGTTTAGTGCAGAAACAGAATTGTTTCTGACTTTATAGATCTAAAACTGAAAATATGGTAACTGAAAATTAAAGGAGCCATAATTGTTGTGGTTGTCATTAATAAACAGTATGATGTGGTATGATACCATGACAGTCTGGGAATTTTTTTTTTTAAGATTTTATTTATTTATTTGTCAGAGAAAGAGAGCACAAGCAGAGGGAACAGCAGGCAGAGGGAGAGACAGGCTTCCTGCTGAGCAAGGAGCCTGATGCAGGACTCAATCCCAAGACCCCAGGATCATGACCTGAGCCCCAGGCAGACGCCCATCTGACTAAGCCACCCAGGCATCCCTGGGAATGTATCTTTAAATAAGATTTCAATGTCTTGCTAAAGTTGGAACTGATAAGGCAATTTGTATATACATAGGGCTGGAGCTGAATTTATAAATATCTGGAAAGATGTACCTGAGATAAATGAACATAAAGTACGAGAATAAAATTAGTGTGTCTAGTAACTGCTCTGTAAATTTATTTTAAACAAGGCATGAATCAAGAGTGATTATATACAGAGAGACAGAGAGACAGACATGTCTATTTAATCTAGTATCCTTTTAGAATGCACTTGGATAAAAAGCTAGAAAACAGAAAAGCAATTCTTAACTGGATAATGAAAAAGCCATTTTTTTTTTTCTTTTTGGTAGGCTCTACACCCTACACGGAGCTTGAACTCACAACCCCTAGATCAAGAGTCACATGCTCTACCGACTGAGCCAGGCAAGTGCCCCTGAAAAGGTCACTTTTAAAAATCCTTTGCCTCCTACTTAGCTCTAATTTTATAAAGGAAAAGTCAGTCATAGTAAAGTATATTTCTATCTTCCTTTCTTTAATATATAGCACAACAGCTGGTATAAGTATACGATAAATTCTTTTGATGATACTGTATAAGGGAAGAGTATGAGCTTTTTGGAATCCTGACTGCCAATCACTGGCTTTGTGACCTAGAGCAAATGATCTCTCTGTACCTTAATATCTTCATTTGTAAAAATGGGATCTTTACAATGTCTACCTCATTAGGGTTATTATGAAAATTAGTTAATTCAGTTCTAAGTGCCTGGCATACTAGTAAGTACATAGTCAGTGCCAATTAAATATTAACAATGGCCTTAGCCTTCAAGGGTTAGCATTCAAGGAATCCTAGCAAGTGGCTTTATCCAGGAAAAGGTTGCAACTTAAACATCTATTAGTATATTTGATAGGGAAAAAAGAGGTCTTGACTATAGTTTTGGCTTGTACTGAGACAATTTGTGTCACCTATCCTACACCTTCCAGAAGATCTTTAATGGTAAGGCATACAACCATGAGAACTGGTAGCCACAATTCTGTCTTTGGCCCAGAATAAGAACTCCCTTCCAGCTTTACCTTGTCACGGGCACACATAATGCTGACCAAAGTGGTGCTCCTGGCTCTTGAAGAGCTTCAGTCTTTATCTGTACTCTACTACCTTCATTAGGACTGAAGATTGTAGACCTCGTTTAGGAAGGTGCCTACATGCCAGGGTCCCTAGTGTCCCACTCTCCAAGACAGCCCATGAAAGCAAGGGTTGGGTGGCTTTTCTCTAGGAGGCCCTGGTAAGAGGTATACAATTCACATAGTCAGGCTCATTGTTGAGTCACTGCTAGGGTGTTGGCTGTTACTGCTTTACCATTGTACACAAGGACCTACCCCAGTGAGCTGTACATACTAGGTACTCGTAGAGTTGAACTGAAATGAACTGAGAGGCTGCCTTCATCCCTATTTACTCCAAGCCCCTGAAGCGTCCCAGACTAGCCATTATCATCCTGATTCTTATCTCCATGGTTACTTTTAAAATCCCCTAATCCAACCCAACTCTCATTCCTCACCATCTTTCAAACCCTTCCATGACATACTTTGGATCTCCTATTCTGTCACCTGCGAACCGCCCCTGTATCTTCAACCTCATTTTGAATGATTTCTCCACTTCCCTGCAGAAGCTGAAGATCTGCTCTTCAATAGGTCTCTCAAATGGAGGCCATTTGTTTCTCACACACCCACAGGAGATGGGGAAACTCCTGGTCCACATCCCTGTTTCCAAACTATTTCTCCTTCTTTCAAAAACTCCAGCTCCTTTGAAGTTCTTGTCACGCAGCTGTACCACCCCAACAGGATATAGATGGCACACGTGTATTAAGTTGAGGATGATTTAATAAAGGGGTGATTTGCAGAGGTATGAACGAGGGAAGGAAGGCACAAGGGATAGTGCAGTCACTGAAGGCTAGTAACAGTGAAACTGTCATCACCCCTTGGCCTGAAGAAGTAAGGAAAGGGGGCTCTGGGGCCCAGGAGAAAGAGGTGTAGAAGCCATGCTGAAGAGCAGAGACTCCCTCTCCCCCATTTCAGGGACACAGCCTCGCTACATCAGATCTGCCATTGGCCAAATTCAGCCAGAACCAGACAGCAAGGAAATTGCCGATTGAATCCGTAAGTTTCAGATCCCATGGTTGCATGGCGTAGAGAAGAGTGAATCTTGAGGGACTAATGGAAGATATCCTGCTTTTGCCCCAAGTTCTTTTTGGTTACTATCATCTTTCAAACTCTTACTTTTTGAAAACTTGAGCTCATCTTCCTCTCCACCCCTTAGTGACTCTGGCATCCATGTGGGTGGCCCGGGTATCTTTTTCATCCATTCTTACAGTTATGCCCTAAAAACTACTATCAGTAATAACACAACATTGACTTCAAGCATCCCACTGCCTGACCACCACCTCTTATCTCTAAAGTTCAGTGGCTCTAGTTCTTTCATTGCAATTTTTCAACCTTCTTTAGGCTTCCAATCCCGACCTTAAATTCTGCCACTACTCATCCACTCTCCTACTATGTCGAGAGAAAGTTCCATGGACCTTGCTCCCTTAAGAAGAATCTTATCTCACTAATGCAGTCACCTGTCAAAAATCAAACTTTGGTTAAAGCCAACTATTTGCCTTTTCCAGTGGGGAAAAAGACATAAAATTATGCTGACTGATTTCTCTTTAAATTTATGATCACAAGCTTCAAATGGGCATTCCAATCTGCCCAGAAATCCTACACCAATCCTGATGAATATGCCAATTACTTTTCAAGATGATTATTTCCTAACTTCTCCTAGAGCCTCTCACACTCTGTATCCCGTACCTCCACAGCCTCATCTACTCACCACCAATTCTGTAAGCCTCCCAGTACCTGCATTATACCCCTGCCTTATATCCTGTTACCATGGGATAAGGGCCCCCCTATCAAAGCCCAACCCCTCCACTTGTGCTATATATTCCAACCCTCTTCATCTTTTGAAGAACTTTGTTCCTACTCTTGTTCCCTTTCTCTCCTGCATCAATTTTCCTCCACTGGATCATTATAAAATTCAAATGAATATGTCCAGTAACTCCCATCTTAAAAAATAAGTTTCCTCAATTCCAAATTCTCCTTCATTTCTCATCTAATTTCTCCATTCCCCTTCAAAGAAAAATTTGAAATAACTGTCTATAGACACTGCTTTTCTTCATCTCCCATTCTCTCTTCTTCTCATTTCCAACTGCGTTCTACAACCACCATTCAATGCTCCTCTTGCTTAGATCCTCAGTGACAAATGTGTTTTCAAGTCATCTGATCCCAGCTATGATCAGCATGTGATATAGCTGACTGCACTCCCACTCTTGAATCATTTTCCACTCTTAGTTTTTACAGACACCACTCTTTCCTGATTTTCCTTCTATCTCCCTGGCTTTCCCTTCTCTGTCTTCCTTACTGGCTAAATCTCCTTTATCAAACCTCTAAATGTTAATGACCCCATATTCTTCTCAATCCTGAGCTCTCCAATGTAGTTGACACTAGCCAACTATGTACTTTAATATGTGTGTACTTTAATTTAAAATAATTTAAATGAAGTAAGATTCAGTTCCTCAATCACACTAGCCACATTTCAAGTGTGCAATGGGCACATATAGATAGTAAGCAACATGAACATAAAATCTTTCCATTGTTGAAGAAAGTTCTATTGCACAGGACTGACCTAGACTCCCTCCCTAGGTGATCTTACCCAGTCTCATGGCTTTCAGTGCCACGTATATGTTGACTTCTAAATTTATACCTCTAGTTCTGACCCAAGCTTCAGATTTGTACATGAAACTACCCATTTGACATAATCACTTGGATGTCTAACAGGCTACTCAAACTAACAACCAAAACAGAACACTTCATTTTCATCCTCTCCTCCTGTGTCTACCCACAAAAGCTTGTTTCTCTTCCTGTCCATCTATTCTTAGCAAATGACACCATCCAACCAGTTTTGAAGCCAAAATTCTAGGAGCCGTCTTGATTCCCAATATCCAATCCATCAACAAGATTTAATAACTCTAGCCATAAAATATATCTGAAATCTTCTCAAATGGTCTTCTACTTACACTATCATCTTTCTAGTCTAAGTTTCTTGTCTGGGCTATCGTCCTATCCATACAAGTTCCCCTGTACCTAAATCCAGCACATAGCAGGTGCTCATTAAATATGTTGAAAAAATTAACAGGCACAATCCTACTGAATAGGGTAAAATAATCTTTACTTTTTAAAATATTCATGAATAATAGATATTTGCCACAGAAGCTCTAGAAAATAGATTTAAAAAGATAATACACATCACTTCCCAGACAGACTTTACTTACAATTGGCTATGGCTCAATATCATTACTCATTTTGTCAATTACTAATACATTTTTCATGCTTTCATAGCACTAATTTACTTCCATGCATCTGTAATCTATGTGGTCAGTGCAATTTACTCCCCAAGAGAAATTTTAGTTCCTGCTTCTTGTCATTCAGCCTTGCCTTTCTTGATTAATCCAGTACAGCTTCTTGACCTCTTGATTATCTATACATTTTGTACCTGTCACAGACCAGCAGACACTGATTTTGTTCAGGAGTTCCCAACTTGTTCCTGTTCCTGCCTGCTACCCAGCTCCTCTCTGCACTCAACTTCCTTGTCAGAAACACTCAACTTCCTCATCAGAAACACCCAACAGTTTTACCCTAGCCTTAATTCAAAATAACTCAAGCAATAATTCCAAACAATATCTGCTACTCCTCCCTCTTTGATTAGCTGTGTTTACTCGCAGCCCTAAATGCTCCATCATCCTCATTCTTTACAGCTGCATGCCAATGGGGTCAAGCTGATATTTCCTACAGACACCGGTAATTACAGAAGTGAGGTGATGGGGTAAAGGAGAATGCAAGAGTGTCTTCTGAGACCTGCAGTCTAGTAATTATTAATATGCTTGACATCTGCATTGCCTGCATCAGGTTACAAAGCCATCTGGGCACAATATTTTCACAGCAATCCAAATGCTATTATTTGCCTAACCAACAATCATCTCTCCTCTACCATCCTCTCCAAGTTCCTTCTCTCCAAGAGACCATTGTGTTCAGTACCCACCCTTCATCAAATAGCCAGATACAACAGGTAGCTATATGCCATGCTCCACCCTATGCCAGCCAGTTTTTATGAGTTAGCAAGTGATATAAATATGGCCAGAGAGTGTGAAAGAAAGTCTGTGACGAGTTCAGGAAAAAGTTTCCTCACCCTTAAAAAGAAAGCCCTTATGACAAGATAGGGCTTTTTTGGCTCTGGAAATTTCCCCATCTGGATGTAATTTCTGAGACACTAACATCTTCTTTGAAGTATGAGGGGAGATTCTTAGGTTAAAGCCATTGCTGGGAATGGCAGAGTGGGCAGATGAAAGAAACCTACATCCTTTGTAATATACTTAACTTGTTTTTTTACACTGTGCCAGAGGCCCGACCTCTGGACTTTGAACTATGTATTTATAAGCCCAGGGGATTCTGATTTCATCAAAATTTGAGGCACTAACTTCTAAGCATGCAACTATAAACTTTCTCCACCACTTCCTCACTGAAAAATCTTAGGCAAACTATTTTACTTTTATAGAATCCGTGTCTTTATCCTTAAAGAGGGAAGTAATATTCACCTTTTGGCCTTATTGTGAGGGCGTAGGGTTAAGAGGATTTGATTGGAAGACTGAATATGGGAAGCGCTATGAAATCCATCAGCCAGAAAATGATGCTACCAAATCCTAAATGTTTCCCTGACTGCCGGTAGACATTGACATACTGGTTAGATAACCCGATCCCAGGTCTCTCTCCTGATAGAATGCATTTGAAAAGACACTTCTAGGCTCTAGGCAAGTGTGATAATCAAGTAAGCCTGAAATTTAGAAATGGAACACCGTAATACTTCTATGTAAGAGTTAGGATTTCTGGTTTCTAAATCTAGATCTAGATCTGCCACTGTTTCACTTGAGCAAACTGTTTTATCTTTCAGGACCTGTTTATTCATCTGTGTACTTGCCCTGTCCAATCTACAGTCTCTATGGCACTAATGGCAAATTACACTTGGGGTGAGGGGACTTCTGCAATCTCAGTATTCTTATGTTGCTGCAATATGGATTACACAGGCAACAACAACAACAACAAAAAGCAAAATTGGGATTACGGGAGGTGTTGGCTTAGTGGTAAAATTAACTGAGTAATAACTTCTCTATCCTGCTACCTTGAGTCACTGAGCTTCTCTTCTCTCAGGATCATGGCATAATTGGAGGTGATCACCCTCAGCCACTCTGATCACACAGATCTGTGAAAATGCCTAGAAAAATTAAAAATACGAGTATCCAGAAAGAGATTTTGATGAAGGCCCTAAATTTAATTTTTTGCACTGAAGTAACTTTTACTGGCAAGCACAGTAATGCCTGCGTGTTGCAACAGAAACTTTTCCCTTGGCATTTAAAAAGAAAAAAAGAAAAAGAGAAAGAAAAAGAAAAAGGACAGAAAGGAAGGAAGGAAGGAAGAAAGAAAGGTAGGAAAGAAGGAGGAAAGGAAGGAAGGAAAAAGGCAATGTATGCTACTGGCCTCAGGTGGAATTCACAAAGTTAGTGGCGCGGGAACACCTCCTAACTTGAGAGCTCCGGAGCCTTTAGGGTACACAGGTGTCCTGACCTCGTCACGGATGGAAATCACACTTCTCTCGCGTTTAACTCGCCGAATATCAGTTTATGCTTGGGAGACAGCCGCGTGGAATTACGGTAGGAAAGGCATCAAAGTCCCCAGAGCCAGCACTTCCGCCTCTCTCCACGAACTCCGCCCAGCGCAGATAAGCCCCGCCCATCATGAGGCGGACACGCCCCGTTTGCGCCTCCGGCGCGTCATTACTTCTTGAACTTTGACCGCTTCTGAGCGGCGGCGCCGGGAGATAGTACGCATGCGTCGTTTCTTTGCATGGATAGCGTCCTTATCCTAGCGGCGGCGGGAGCTGCGGTGGCCGCGCTGCTGGCACTGCGGCTGTGGGTTGTGCTCCATTCTCGGGTCCTGGGGCCGCGTCAGTCTTGCAGTCTCTTGGTGGTGGCTGGGTCCGGTAAGTATTGGGCGGTGACTGTCGAGTCGCTCCTGGGTCGGTCACTACAAACCCCAGAGTACACCGCGACGCTCCTATCTAGTCTCCTTAGCACTTTTTGGAGCGTTGCATGCTGAGATTTGTAGTTCCCTTGTGTAAACCGGAACCGGTCGGCCCAGCCGGGGCAAAATTCTGGTTTGCTGACGCGGCCCAGGCATCTTTTACCCACAAATGAGTAACTTACACTTGTCTGTAATTAAGCTTCCACGTAGCGTATATTATTTTAACAGATTATTAATGAGCAGAGAGGACGCAGAAGCCTTATGATGCTAACTTACAATTTTCCTGAGTAAAAATTGCCGTTTTGCATTATTAACCTAGGCATTTTGTATTTAATTTAGGAAACATGAATACTACATGATAAATGAGGCAAAGTGAATTGTCACATTTATAAATATACAAATCCATGAGGTTAGAAACAATTATCTACTGACCATAGAACAATACACATTTCAGAATATTGTGTCAGCATGCGAACAGCAAGCTGCCCTATCAGGTAATACAATTTAAGAGTCTACCAGCTCTGCAGCTCTCACAATTTTAGTTTAGTTTTGTTTTGTTTTATTTTGTTTGACAGACAGAGAGATCACAAGTAGGCAGAGAGGCAGGCAGAGAGAGAGGAAGGGAAACAGAGAGCCGGATGCAGAGCTGGATCCCAGGACCCTGAGATCATGACCTGAGTGGAAAGCAGAGGCTTTAACCCACTGAGCCACCCAGGCACCCCAGGCCCTCACAATTTTAAATAGATAAGTTCTGACAGAGATAGAAATATTGTGTAGATTTAGAAATGCTAGGAAATTGTATCCAGTTAGAATAATATTTTTATTATTGGCAGATGTTCTAAACTTATGCTCAAATACAATTCATTACTTTATTCACTTAACATATGGTGAGCCATCGAGACGTCGGACACTATGCTAGACTCTAGAAGTAACAAAACCGACTACTACTACCTGCCACGGAGTGGTGATTAGGTAGTGAAGCAGTTTGAAAGGTACAAGGATACAGCAGTGAATGAAAAGGAAATGACAGAAAAACTAACAGGGAAAAAAATGGGTACTTCCTATAATCTGGGAAATATAGACTGCTATGGAAGTCTTCAGGAAGGACACCATTTTATTTGAGCTTGAGACAGGAAAGTTCCTGGAAGAAGTGATGTCTAAACTGAGAATTGTAAGATAACTAGGAATCAACCAAAGAGATTTTGCAGACTAGAAGGATGTGAAAAGAAGTTGATAGCACTTGGAATGCCCAGAGGTGGGAGGGCATTGTTGCTTTGAGTTCCATGTGGATCTGTAAGCCCAGTCTAGATCCCAAAGGGCCTTGTAAACCATGCTCTATAAAACTATTGGCACTACTCCACTGCTTCATACCATGTAGGGGTTAGGACCACAGACTCTAGACTTGACATAATCCTGGAGCTGAATCACATCTCTGCCACTTACTAACTTGGTGACCTTGGGCAAATTAGTTAACCTCACTGAACTGTTTCAACCTTGAAAAATATGGGATGAGGTGAGGAGAGATTAAATGCAGTATTAAAAGTGTTTAGCAGAGTGCTTGGCATATGATAAGCATTTAATAAGTGCTGACTGTTGTTAGTCCTGGTAGCAAAGGATCTTTTAAAATACTTTTGAGTAGAGTGTGACCCAATTAAATCTAAGCTTTTACAGAGATGATTCAGCCTACATTGTTAAGAGAATGTTTTGACAAAGACTGAGGTAGGGAGACAAGTAGGAACTTGTGGTTTGAAAGTGGGAGGTGAGGGAAGGAAAGGCTCGGGAATCATGTCCAGGTTTCTGCCTTGAACAAATGGGTAAATGGATGTTACAGCCATTTACTTGACAATATTAGATTTGGTGGACTGGGAACCAAAATTAAGATTGAGAATTAGTCTGACAAGTGACGCCTTTGTCATTCAAACCATTCAGAGTAGGGAGAGGTCAGGGACCTCTAAGAATCATCCAGGTCAAAGAAAGACTTATAATCAGACAAATAGTTTAATAGTTCATGCCCAGAATTTTGGAGGAGGGGGAAGACATTTTCAAGTGTTTACCTTGAATACCAAAAAATGTCTGGTCTTTAGATTCCATAAAATATTATTAATCACGTATTTTCAAAGAACATCAATCAAAATTAGTACTTTTCTTTGAAATATCATATGATTTCCTTAGGCAAATTTTAGATTTAATACCAAATGCTCATCTACACTCTCATTCAATAATAGGAATGCCTGGGGCGCCTGGGTGGCTCAGTGAGTTAAGCCTCTGCCTTTGGCTCAGGTCATGATCTCAGGGTCCTGGGATCAGTTCCACATTGGGCTCTCTGCTCGGCAGGGAGTCTGCTTCCTCCTCTCTCTCTGCCTGCCTCTCTGCCTGCTTGTGATCTCTCTGTCAAATAAATAAATAAAATCTTTTAAAAAAAATAATAATAGGAATGCCTACTTTTTTCAAGGCACTGAAGATCAGCAGTAACAAAATTAGTAGAAGTCCACCTTCTAGTGGAGCAAGGGTTAGCAGAGAGAAAAACAAAAGAAATAACTAGATTGCATATTAAATTGTATGGTCATAAATATTGTGACGTAGGGACAGGAGGTTGTATTTTACACAGAATTGTAAGGAAAAGCCTCCCTGGGGAGATGACGGATACCCAACAGCAAGGAGGCCAGAGTGGCGGGAGTAGACTTAAGTAAGGTAGAAGCAGATGAGCTCCATGAGGTAACAAAATAAGGGGTCAAATTACAGGATGCCTTTTATTGCATGTGAGAAGGGAAGCCACTGGAGTTTTGAGCAGAGGTAAACTCATCAACTCTCTTAACAGAATCACACTGGATGCTGTGTTGAGAACAGACTAATGTAAACACTTGAATAGACAAGCGGAGCTGGGGGCGCAGACCAGGAATCCGTGGTCAAAACTGGTGTGAGAGTGTTGTGGCCTGGAGCAGGGTAGTAGCAAAGGAGATGGGGGAAGAGGTTGGATTCTGGAAATATTCTAAGGTAAAACTGAGATGATTTTGTTCCCAAAGAATATGTCTTAATAGTTATTAAGAGTAAAATGGAAGACAAAGCCCATCATTTTAATGACTTTATTCAGTGGCAAGGTTAAATCTTCAGAGAATGTATTCAGTAAATGTTTCCTTTTAAAAAAGAAAAGACTGTTAGAGCAGGTATAATGAAGTTTTAATTGCAGTGGAAAATGTGGATATTATCCTTTTTATCCTTAATTGGTCCAGCTGTGAAAACAAGTACCTACTTTGCAAACCACATTTTCTCAAGGCTAAAAACAAAAATACTAAAATTAGTATAAATCAGATGTGTAAATTGCATTCCCCAGACAAGAAGATGGGTTACAAGTTATAAAGTATGATTCTAATTCCTCCTCACACGTAATCTATGCCAATTTTATTTCTGTATTTAATTCCTTCTGGAACCTAGAGAGTAATCCTTCCCTTTCTACTATAAGAAAATACGTGCGTTGGGAGAAACCACACACTTAATTTGTTTGGTTATCCTTCTGTATGTTCACTGTGTCGCTACTGAAAGTGCTTTCTTACAACAGTAGCGGTGGGGGAGAGTTTAGTAGGTGGGAGGGACACTGACCAGAGGCAAGGAGGAGGTAACAAGTAAGATGAATACAAAGAATGTTCAGGACATCAACCTGGCTGAGGCTGAGAGAGTATGAAGTGAAACGAAATGGGTATGATAGGGCTTATTGAGAAGGAGTTTGATTGCTTTGCTATATAGTTAACATGAGAGGTTGATGTTCTTTTGGGGTTTTTTTCTTCCAAAGGAAACCTCAGTGTACACAGTCGATTTTTAAATTCATGGTTTTGAAATTAAAGTATTAAAATTTTGGAGATTGTACAATTTCAAAAATCGAACAGTTGTTTGGTGAAGCTGCTACATATTTGACGACCTGTAGTATGCTGAGACCTCTCTTAGGAGCTGGGGTTACATTGCTGAGCGGAAGTCTTCCTCAGGAAGCCCCAAGTCCTGACGGTCAGTGCTCATGCCTCCTTGACATTACTTCTCAGCACAGAAACCTTCAGTGACCCGGTAACCATCTTTGCATTTTCCAGGCTACTTTCCTGATCTGATTTCACCCTCGTCCTTCTTCACAGTATTCCACCAGTCCTTGAACACACATCTCATGTCCTAATAATTCTACTCCTGGCCAGTGGCCTCTCTACTCCTGTCAATCCATTAGTTTCACCTTTCAAGTCCTCTCAGCCTTTACCAGGGATCTCCCTTCCTCTTGCAGGGTTGGTCTTTCATAACTATTTGCTTGCCTCACCCCTGCCCCATTTAAATTTTGCATGTTGTCTTCTTGCATCACTCTTTAAATGTCTGTGTGTCTTTCCCCTCTCCTTCCAGCCTTCTTGATAACAGGAGTTGTGTCTTCTACTTCTTTGTGCTCCTTAGCACCTGCTGCTAGTGCCAGTTTTATTTTTGTACAGTTACTGTCCTCTTCCTCCATATGAAAGAAGTGTTTCTACAAGGGCGTAGATTATTATTTCCAAATGTTGCTTTCACCTATTGAGAAATACATAAAACATAACATTAGTATAACACAGCCAAATAGGTATGTCCATTGGGAGTTTCTTTTTTTAAGTTTTTATTTAAATTCCAGGTAGTTAACATCGTGTAGTATTCGTTTCCGGTGTACAATGTAGTGATTTAATACTTCCATACAATATGGGGTGCTCGTGATGAGGGCCCTCCTTAATTCCCATCACCTATTTCACCCATCCCCTCACCCACCTCCCCTCTGGTAACTACACTGTGGGTTTCTGAATCTTAGGCCTTCCAATATTTTTTCCAGGTGGGCACACCACTGAGATCCTGAGGCTGCTTGAGAACCTGTCCAATGCTTACTCTCCTAGACATTATATCATTGCCGATACTGATGAAATGAGTGCCTATAAAATAAATTCTTTTGAACGAAATCGAGCTGATAGAGACCCCACTACCATGGTAAGTGATCATTTCTATTTCTAAGAGAGTTAAAGGTTGAATATTGAGGTGAATTAGCTCTGGAAACAATCTCATGGCACCTCGGCGCCCCGCCCGCACGGGGCAGGGAAATGTTTATTGCTAATTAAATAAATTTCCTCTACTACCAAAAGATAAGAATCTCTTTAAGATACATCTTCAAGTGGTAGCTTAATTTCTTATATTCTCTTTTATTCTTTTAAATAGGGGAAATAGTTTTCAATTAATTCCAACTGGAAAAGTTTAAACTTACATAAAATGTCTAGTTCATGTGCGTTTTGGCTCTTCTCTAAAGTCTTTTTTTTTTTTAACGTAATTTTTTTTTAAGATTATTTATTTATTTATTTGACAGAGGGCGATCACAAGTAGGCAGAGAGGGGGAAGCAGGCTGCCTGCTGAGCAGAGAGCCCGATGCAGGGCTCGATCCCAGGACCCTGAGATCATGACCTGAGCAGAAGGCAGAGGTTTTAACCCACTGAGCCACCCAGGTGCCCCTTCACTAAAGTTCTTTATCAGTATGTTGCACTTCTTGATGTAGCTATGACTGACCACTTCTTCAAATCGTATTTGTATCTGCCTTTAAAATTAACTTCTCTATCTCTGGTTGCTCACTTCAGTTTAGCATTTTGGTCAGAATTAGGGGTGAAAGAACAAAAGTGAAGCTACCTCTTGATCAAGGAAGGAAACTAGAGCTGTTCTTTGTGTAGATTGTCTCCATTCCTCCCTCCCTCTGGTACCTGCCCAGTCATGGGGCGGCAACAGGTAGTTCAGGAGTGGAAGCAGACCCAACTCAGGCTACTCAGTATTTCTCTGGGCTTTTTGGACTTGGGGACCCAGAAAATGGAGGCAGTGTTTCTTTGGGGACACGCCAAAGAGAAAGTTTGGGAGCTGCTGGCGGTCATGTTTTCATCTGGTGGGTAAAGATAGACTACAGTTGGGGATAAGAATGACGTTAATACACCGGAAGAGTATAATGAGAAACCAGGTGGTGAGTCCTCCCTTCAGTAACTGCAGATGTCCAGCTGCATCTGTGTGGGAAATTCAGGATCCACTAATATCACCCCTCTCTTGCTCCCTTTCATTTCCTCTCTCACATCCTCACCCCACCCCACCTCCAGGCCTTTTTAAGTCTGTTTCAGTTGAGTTTTGGTCACTTCTAAAATTATCCCTAACAGAAACACTTTATCCTTGGAGATTCCATGTTAAATGAGAACAGAATCTGCCTGTTATTCAGCCATAACAAAATGCTATGGGATGTTTTTTCTATGTGGGCAATAAGCCAAATGCTTCATTTCTGTTTTAGGAATCAATACTGTATTTATTTCTTACGGCTTCTGCAACAAAGTACCACAGATTGGGTGGGTGACTAAGGGAAGAAATGTATTCTCTCACAGTTCTGGAGGCTAGAAATCTGAAATCAAGGATTCAGCTGGGCTATGTTCTCTCTGAAGACCCTTGGGGAAAATTCTTCCTTGCCTCTTTCTAGCTTCTGATGGTTGCCAACACTCCTTGGCATTTCTTGGCTTATAGCGGCATCATTTTAATCTCTGCCTCCATTGTCATGGGGCCATTCCTGTGTCTCTGTCTTCACATTCCCTTCTCATAAAGACACAGTCATTGGGTATAGGGCCCAGACTCATTCAGAGTGACCTCATCTTAACTTGATTCCACCTATAAGACCTTTTTCCAAATCAGGTCACATTGACAGATTCCTGATAGACAGGAATTTTGGGGAGACACTACTCATCCCTGTGTGTGTAATTGCCTTTTAATAATATGAAAGTCAGGTAATACCATCCTTATTTTACAAATGAGAAAATGGAGACCCAGGGGTATAAATAAGGTCTGCCTAATACATGGCACTTATCTAAACGTGTCTTCTCCAAAACTTTTCCTGCATGGGCCACTCTGCTTCTTTTGTGCATTCTTTTCCAGTCCTAAAAACTGAGTGAGAAAGAATGCTTTGGGGATTATTCAAGGCACCAGAGACTAAAAATCTCATTGAATTTCTTAGAGAGTATATTAGAATTGGAGAATTAGAAGAATACAATGGTGATTTTTTTTACACAAGTGGAATATAGTATTATAATTTAGCAGTGATAAAGACTACTTAAAAATATAGAAGTTGAGTAATTTGTTATTTGTTATATACAATTTGTTATTGTTTTCAACATGAGGAACAAGTATCTTTTTACCCAATTATTAGGTATATATTCTTCTTTCTGAAATTGCATCCAATTAGAGGCTCCAGTTTTAATTTAGCGTATACATTGACTATTTCCCTCCAGGTCCATCAGCAGATGTATTGTTTATTTGCTGAATTTCATGGCTTAATGAAACATTTGGAAGATTGTTATATACAGGAAGATTGTGGGGTTTGTTTTGGGGTTTTTTTGAGAGTGGGAGAGTGGCAGAGGGGGAAAGAAAGAGAGAGAATCTTAAACAGGCTCCATGCTCGGCATGGACTCATCAGGGGCTCAGTCTCAGGACTCTGAGATCATGACCTGAGCCAAAATCAAGAGTTGGACATTTAACCAACTGAGCCACCCAGGGGCCCCTATAGGAAGATTGTTATAGACACTTTAGAATTCTGTAAGTTGGGTGTCTTTCACTTTAATTAATTAATTAATTTTTTTAATTGAAGTCTAGCTTCACACAATATTACATTAGTTTCAGGTACACAACACAGTGATATGACAGTTTTATGCATTATTCTGTGCTTACCACAAGTATAGCTCCCACAAGTATAGCTCCCACAAGCCACTATACAACACTATTATAATACCATTGACTGTATTTCCTATGCTATAACTTTTTATTCCCGTGATCTACATATTCCATAACTGGAAGCCTGTACCTGTCACTCCCCTTCATCCATTTTGCCCATCCCTCACCCTGTCTTCTCTGGCAGATACCAGTTTTTCTCTGTATTTATGGGTCTGTTGCTACTTTGTTTGTTTCTTTTGCTTTTTAGATTCCATTATAAGTGAAATCATATGTTCTTTGTCTTTCTCTGTCTGACATATTTTACTTAACATAATACCCTCTAGGTCCATACAAGTTTTTGGTTCACTTCAATACAAAAGCCAAAGCTTTTTGAATTTTTAAAGTGCCATTATTTTGTCTTACTATCAAAGTGGAACCACCAGTGTAGGACTAAGCATCTCTGTTAGACTACTTTCTTCCATCAATTAATTTACTGCTGTAACCCTTTTTATTTATTTTTTTTTAATGAATTCAGTTTTTCTCTTTTATTTATGCCCTGGTTTATACAGAATGGTGGAAAATGAATTTTTGTGCAAAATAAAATTTTACTTTGACATTGAATGTCGTCATGACCATCTAGATAAAATAATAACAGCAATAAATAGAATAATAAAGTAACAGTTAAGGATTACCACACACTTATTTATCAATCAGTGCTTTTTTTCTGCATAAAACTAACTTCCTAATTCCAGATGTGAAATGAGAGCAGGGGCTTTCTTTCTAATCCAGTGGACTCTTACACTGGTCTGTGGCACAGACCACATCCTTCCCACAGATACGTTAAACTCAACCATGCTCTATTGCCACCTCCCACCACTTCACTGAGAAGGAGGGCCCTCAGACTAGGGCAGAATAAGGGCTCCTTCATGCCCTTCGAAGTTTGCGGATGCTACTGAGGACAGCGGATACTATTCGTTTTTGAAAGAACTTGTGAGTTCACAATGGGAGTTGAGAAGGTTCTGGTCAGTTGGTCAGTTAGTACAGGTACAACCATTCTGGCAGGTTACAAGAGAGACAGTGCAGGGGCTCATGCTGTTTTATTCACCCAATTAAGCTAGATGAGGCTGCAGTAACCATTGATCCTAAACGTTCAGCGGCTTGAAACAACAAAGCTTGTTCTTCACTCACACCATATGAATATCACACCTTTCTGGAGGATTTCTGTTCATACTGGACCAAGGCTGATGGCGTTCCAACCTTACTGAGCATTTCTGGCAGCTGAAGAGCCTCCTACTCTGGATTTCCACTTTACCAGCTCATAAATCCCCTTCATCGTTTGGATCAGATGGAGGAGAATTTGCTGTTACTAAAAGCCACATGCAACAGCACATCCAGCCTCAGACTTGAGTAAGTTCTGCTGTACTCACTACCTGCTCTCTACACAAAGACTGGCTCCTGCTCTCAGATCACATCAGGCTCTGTAACCCTTTTTAGAGGAAAAATACTGTCTTATTCCTAAACGGGTCTCTACTCATGAATCTGAAGCTGGGAAGAGTTTCTGCAGAGATGCAGAGGAGAACCATTGAGGGTGTTAACATGAATGTACCTGTTGTCCTTTCTGTTGGCTGCGCCATATGCCATATGGGCATATGGGAGAGAAGCCAGGTAGAGAGACAAAATGTATTCTCTTGCCATTTTTGTTATCTGTGCTATCATGTTCACATGGCATATCTTTGCTCATCTCTTTATTTTTACCTTTTGGTGGTGGTTGTGTTTTAGGTGTGTCTGTCTTTTTAAAATGACATATAACAATTTTAAAAATTCAAAACCAAGAATCATTGTCCTTTAGCATGTTTGTACATGCACATTTATTATGATTATTAATGTATTAGATTTGTTTCTACTATTTTATTTGGTTCTTTCTACTTACCATATTTTGAATCTTTTTATCCTCCCTTTTGGTCTTCTGTTTGAGTTAATTGAGCTTTCTTTATCCTCCCTTTTTCCCTTCTCCTGGAATGGAAATTATTCTATTCCCCAAGATGTTATTCTTAAATTGTCTGCCTGGTTACCTAACTTTAAGTCAAGAACTTAATATCCCCAACCTCTACCTGAAAAACACAGCTTTTAGAATGTTTTGACTGTAAACACTTCTTCCCGTCTTACATATTATGGTTTACTGTTTTGGTTCTACCTTGTTTTTATACCGCCCAAATTACTTACTGCATTATTGTTTTATACAGTCAGTGCCTACTTAGGTTCATTTTCTTTACTTATTATTGCTATTCCTTCCTTTTGGATCTAATGTCTTTATTCCAGAGTATATCTTTTATTCTTCCATGAATGGTCTATAAGTGATTTATTCTTTCCATGGTTTTTGTTTGCTTGAGAATATGTTTCGGTTTTGACCTTCCTTTAATTGCATTCTTCATTTAGAAATCTAGGTTGGATTTTTTTTCCTTCGTAAGTCTATATTTAGCATTCATTCGTTCATTTAACAAATACTTATTGAATACTTTCTGAATGTTAGTGATATAGTAGTGAATAAAACATACAAGAATCTCTGCCCTGACGGTGCTTACGTTCCAATGGGGTGGCAGTAAACAAGATAATCAAGTAAAATGTATAACGTGTTAGTGTTAAATGCTAAGGAGAAAACTAAAGCAGAATATTGAGGGGGTTAATGGGAGGTTGCAATTTTAGGCAAAGTGGCCAGAAAAGTGACATTTGAACAAAGACCTGAAAGGGAAGGGAAGGTAGAAAGCCATCTGGGGAAAGCGCATTCTTGGAGAGGAAACAATAACTACAAGGAAGACCCTGAGGTGGGGCTGTACCTGGCATGTTTTTGAAATAACAAAGAGGTCAAATTGATCAAAGCAAAATAAGGGAGGAAGAGCTGCCTATGAGCCCATAGAAGTTAATGTGAGGATATTGAGACCAGATTTTTTTTAAAGATGTTATTCATTTGTCAGAGAGAGCACAAGCAGAGGGAACAACAGGCAGAGGGAGAAGCAGGCTCCTCACTGAGCAAGGAGCCCAGTGTGGGACTCGATTCCAGGACCCTGGGATCATGACCGGAGCCGAAGGCAGATACAACCACCTGAGCCACCCAGGCATCACGAGATCAGATTCGTTTTTAAGACATTGTGGTCCATTTTTAGTCTTAGATATTTTTTCCCCCTTGTGTGAAATGGGGAGCTATTGGGAGGTTTAGGTAAAAGAGTGATATGATCTGATTTTGTTTTATTTTTTACTTTTTCTTTAATTGAAGTATAGTTGGAATATAATGTTACATTAGTTTCTAGTGTACAACAGAACAATTTGATGAGTTTATACATTATGCTATGCTCATCTGAAGTGTAGCTACCATCTGTCATCATAAAACACAATTAAAATACCATTGACTATATCCCCTACGTTGTACCTTTTATTCCTGTGACTTAATTCATTCCATAACTGAAAGCCTGTATCATACCCCTTCACCCATTTGCCCATCCTCCCGGATGCTTTCCCTCTGGCAGCTATTAGTTTGTTCTTTGTGTTTATGGGTTTGTTTCTGCTCTTTGTTAATTGGTTTTTTTTTTTTAGATTCCACATATAAGTGAAATCATATGGTATTTGTCTCTCTCTGACTTATTTCACTTAACATAATACTCTCTAGATCCATCCATCTTTTCACTAATGGTAAGATTTCATCCTTTTTTATGGCTGATAGTCTGTTGTGTGTGTGTGTGTGGAGATATAGTTGTAGATATCACAGCGTCTTTATCCGTTCATCTGTCGGTGAACACTGGGCTGCTTCCATATCTTGGCTCTTGTAAATAATGCTGCAGTAAACATGGGGTGCATACATCTCTGCGAATTAGCGTTTTTGTTTTCTTTGGGTAAATACCCAATAGTGGAATTATTGGATCGTATGGTTTTTCTGTTTTTGGTATTCTGGGTAATCATCATATGGTTTTCCAGAGTGGCTGCAGCAGTTTGCATTTCCTCCAGCAGTGCACAAGAGGTCTTTTTTCTCCACATCTTCACCAACCCTGTTATTTCTTATCTTTTTCACTCCAGCTATTCTGACAGGCATTAAGGAGGTGTCTCATGGTGGCTTTGATTTGCTTTTCCTTGATGTTGAGTCTCTTTTCATGTGCCTGTTGGCTATCTGCGTGTTTTCTTTGGAAGAATGTGTGTTCAGGTCCACTGTCCATTTTAATCATATTATTTGGGGTTTTGGTGTTGAGTTGTAGAAGTTCTTTGTATTTGGGGGATATTAACTCTTCACTGAATATACCATTTGCAGAAATCTTCTCCTATTCAGTAGGTTGCCTTTTGTTTTGTTGATGGTTTCCTTTGCTGTGCAAAAGCTAATTATTTTGATGTAATCCCAATAGTTTATTTTTCCTTTTGTTTCCCTTACCTTAGGAAACATATCTAGAAAAATGTTTCTACAGCCAATATCCAAGAAATTACTGCCAGTGTTTTATTCTAGGAGTGTTTTGGTTTCATGTCTCACATTTAGGTCTTTAATTCATTTTGAGTTTATTTTTATAAAAAACGGTGTTTAAAAAAGTCTGGTGTTAGAAAGTGATCCAGTTTCATTGTTTTCTATAGAGCTGTTCAATTTTTCCAATACCATTTATTGAAAAAGCTATCTTTTCCCTATTGTATATTCTCACCTCCTTTGTTATAGATTAACTGACCATATAAGCATGGGTTTATTTCTGGGTTCAAGCATGGGTTTATTTCTGGGTTCTATATTCTGTTACATTGATCTATGAGTCTGTTTTTGTGCCAGTACCACACTTTTTTTATACTACAGCTTTGTAGTATATCTTCAAATCTATAATTGTGGTAACTCCAGCTTTGATCTTCTTTCTCAAGATTGTTTTGTCTATTTGGCGTGTTTTGTGGTTTCATACAAATTTTCATACAAATTTTAAGGTCATTTACTCTAGTTCTGTCAACAATGCTGTTGGTTTTTTGATGGTGTTGCATTGAATCTTTAGATTGCTTTCGGTAGTATGAACATTTTAACAATATGATTCCGATCTATGATCATGATATGTCTTTCTGTTTGTGTGTGTTGTCTTCAGTTTCTTTCATCAGTGTTTTGTAGTTTTCAGAGATCAGATCTTTCACCTCAGTTAAGTTTATTCCTAGGCATATTATTACTTTTTGTGCAGTTGTAAATGGAATTATTTTCTTAATTTCTCTTTCTGCTACTTTATTAAGAGTACAGAAATGCAACTGATTTCTGTGTATTAGTTTTCTGCCTTGCAACTTTACTGAATTCATTTATTCTAATAGTTTTTTGGTGGAGTCTGAACTTTTCCATGTATATAGTATCATGTCATGTGCAAACAATGACAATTAAACTTCTTTCTTACCAATTTAGATGCCTTTTCTTTCTTCTTGTCTGATTGCTTTGACTAGAACTTCTATTACTATGTTGCAGGAAGTGGTGGCGGTGTAAATGCTTGTCTTATTCCTGATCTTAGAGGAAAAGCTGTCAGTTTTTCATCACTGAGTATAATGTTAGCTGTGGGTTTTCATATGTGGCCCTTATTATTTTTTTATGATTTATTTATTTACTTGAGAGAGAATGAGCAAACAGGGAGAGAGGGAGAAGGAGAGGGGAGAGGGAGAGAATCCTAAGCACACTTCCTGCTGAGTGAGGAGTCTGATGCAGAGCTCGATCCCAGGACCCCAAGATCATGACCTGAGCTGAAATCAAGAGTCAGATGCTTAATTGAGCCACCCATGCAACCCTTCATATATGGCCTTTATTATGTTGAGGTATGTTTTTTCTAAACCCACTTTGTTGAGAGTTTTTATCATGAATGGATGTTGAGTTTTGTCAAATGTTTTCTCTGCATCTGAGATAATTATATGATTTTTATCCTTCATTTTGTTGACGTAGTATATCACATTGATTGATTTATGAATACCTAACCATCCTTGCACCCCCAGAATAAATCTCACTTGGTCATGGTGAATAATCCTTTCAACGTGTTGTTGAATGTGGTTTGCTAATAGTTTGTTGAGGATTTTTGCATCTGTGTTCATCAGGGATATGCACCTATAGTTTTCTTTTTTGGTGTGGTATCTTTGTCTGGTTTTGGTATCAGGGTAATGCTGGCCTCATAAAATGTATATGGAAGCTTTTCTTCCTTTTCTGTATTTTGAAATAGTTTAAGGGGGAATTTCTATAATCCAACTGGTCCTGGACTTTTGTTTAAGAGTTTTTTCAGGTACTGACTTGGTTTTGTTAATAGTAATCAGTCTGTTCAGATTTTCTTCCTGTTTCAGCTTTGGATGATTGTCTAAGAATTTATCCATTTCTTCTAGGTTGTCCAATTACTTGGCATATAATTTTTCAGAGTGGTTTCTTATAATCCTTAGTGTTTCTGTGGTATTGGTTGTTATTTCTCCTTTTTCATTTCTGACTTCATTTATCTGGGTCCTTTCTCTTCTTGATGAGTCTGGCTAAAGTTTTATCAGTTTTGTCTGTCTTTTCAAAAAAACCAGCTCTTGGGGCACCTGGGTGGCTCAGTGGGTTGAAGCCTCTGCCTTCGGCTCAGGTCATGATCCCAGGGTCCTGGGATCAAGCCCCGCATCTCATCGGGCTCTCTGCTCAGCAGGGAGCCTGCTTCCTTCTCTCTCTGCCCACCTCTCTGCCTACTTGTAATCTCTGTCTGTCAAATAAATACATAAAATCTTAAAAAAAACAAAAACAAAAACAACCAGCTCTTGGTCTCATTGATCTTTTCTATTGCTTTTTTAGTCTTTATTTCATTTATTTCCACAATGATCTTTATTTAATTTCCTCCCTTTTACTAACTTTGAGTTTTGTTTGTTCTTTTTCTTATTCCTTTAGATATAAGGTTTTGTTGTTTATTTGAAGTTTTTCTTGTTTCTTGTGGTAGGCCTATATTGCTATAAATTTCTCTCAAAGAAATACTTCTCTGTGTCCCAAAGATTCTGGACCATTGTATTTCCAGGTTCATTTGTCTCCGTGTATTTATTTCTTCTTTGACTTCTTCATTGACTCATTGGTTATTTAGTAGCATATTGTTAACCGGATCATTTTGTTTGCTGAATAAACTAAAGAGGAGAGGGACAGAAGCAAGGAAAGGAGTTTGGAGGCCATAGCAGTGATCCCATGAGAGGCCAGTAAGGTTTGGACTACAATGGAAAAAGTGGATGTGACGGGAAGTCATCAGATTCTGGATATATTTTGAGGGTAGAGCTAAACTTTATCTGTGTGTGGGTTTGGGAAAGAGATGAGGAATAGAGGATAACATCCACATTTTGGCCTGAGCTACCAGAAAAGTGCAGTTGTCATTAATTTAGATAAAGAAGAGTACATGAGGAAGGAGGAAGACTGAGTGTGGGATGTCTGTAAACATACATGTAAGATGCTGACTGTGCAGTTGGATCTGTGAGTCTGAAGTTCAGGAGGGAGCTCTGGTCTGGAATGGAGACTTCTTTGTTTACCTGGTACTTAAAATGAGAAGTTGGATGAGATCATCCAGGGACTAAGTATAGTTAGAAATTAGAAGAGGACTAAGAACTGAGCCCCAGAGCACTCCTTCAGATATAGGAAGCTGTTACTGTCATGGAAATACCAGCTGTCAGTTTGTTGTTCCTCTGTGGCCTGTCTCCTAGAATCCATGGGGGGCCTCAAACCCCGAGGCAGTTAGTCTTCTTCCCAGAACTGTGTCACAAACTATCTCTCCTCTTTTATTTTTTTCTTATTTCTGGTAAGTAGGGATTTCCCTTCTTTATTCTTCAGATAAAAGAATATTTTGTTGCATTTCTGATAGCATTTAATCTGTTTATAGGAGGATTTTCAGATTAGTTTATATTGCCATCTTGCCAGAACCAAAGTCACATTATATATTCTCTGTATTGAGGTGTATTCTGGACTGTTTGTATAAGTAACAACCCCCCGCCCCTCACCAATTTTCTTTTTTTTTTTCCCTGATAGAACTGTACCAACTGCAAGTTCCTAGCAATACATAATACTCTTATGGTTAAAGGCCTTGACTCTCACTCTGTAGATTGAGTTCCAGACTTTTTAAGTGAAGCAGAAAGTCTGCAGTATTTGAAAGCATTAACAGTAATTGCACTCTGTGCCCAGGCAAGGTGTCTCATCCAAATTGTTCAGAACACTTTAGGAATAAAAGTACATTGAAAAAGTGCATCGATTCACACTTGGTTCTGGTAAGAAGCCAAAACCCTCATTTGCAACACAAGCCAACTGTTCTAGAAACATAAAAGACCTTCCCAGAAATCAGGAGATACAGATTATCAGTTGTTAATCACTTAGATTTACCCAAGTAGCACAGAAATTTTCTGTTGTTTGGTTTATAACTTACTCTGATATGGAATTACTCAATAAATTTCTAAATGTTTTTGCTGGTTTAGAGGGAAAATATTTAAATGCTTGTTTTGTATGTTTACGCTAGATATTAAAATACAGCAGGTTTTTCATCTACATTTTAAATTAATATAATTTTGCTAATTAAATGGTAGCGATGACCTATTTTTGTTGCAGAAACTTCATTCAAATTTCCTGATTCCTTTGATTAAGTATAATTTTTAAAATGGTGTTTAAAATCTTAAGGTATGTATTGCATCCTATTTATTACACAGGAGTAAAGAGAAATAATTATTTGTGGTGCACTTTTTAACTCTACTATTAGCCTATGTTCCTCTGTATAGTTTAGCTGTTAAAGAGAAACAGGCTGTCCTTGGGAAAAGCATCTCAGCCACTCTGGAATAAAGCAACTGAGGTTAAAAAGATGAAGAGCGAAAGCTAAGCGAAAATATACACACAAAACAAGCAAAACAAAAACAACGAAACAAATGTTTAGCTGTGAAATTACTTATGAAAAAATATCTTGAAACACCTCCTAAAGAAAATGTAATTTCCACTGGGATTAGTTCTAAAGTAAAAAGTGGCTAAAGTAGTATCTTTCAGAAAGATTGGATTGTAACTTCTCCAAATAGAACCAATTACCAGAGCTGTGTTATATGAAGGTAAGTGAATAATCAAACCAAAGCTTTCTTCCTGGAGAGCAGCAGTCTCCACACTAGCCTGTGTTTCAACAGGGTCACCCACCCCTGGGAGCCATGGGAGGCTCAGGGCATTGTACTATGGATTTTGGTTCATCCTTCTGTTTGCTTCCTAATCTGAGCCTTATCTGTTAACTACCTTAATTGACAACCGTTACTCTGGGCAAATTCTGTTAGAGCATGAGTTAGCCCTTTTAGATCATATCACTAAGGAAAAAAGCTCAGTGACTCTTGAATAAAACATTTTCAAAACTACATGTAAAAATTAAAGAGAAGCCTTTTTTTCTTATATAAAATAACCAAAGTTGCTGAAAACTGATTTGAAGGGTTAAAAACTAGAGCCAACTTCACTTTGGGGTCATATAACCAGATTTCCCACTACTCTATAAGTAAGCTTATACTCTTTTACCAGAGAAGTTATTTATTTGTTCATTTATTCAAAAAATATTAAATGAGTGCCAATTCTGTGTAAGACGCCATACTTCTATATATGTATATTTTAGCAAATCCTTATTAAATATGCCCCCACAATCAACTGTGGCAGGATTGTAAGTGATTATTTTTCTGTTCCTTTACTCTTTTCTTCCCAAATTTATTTATTTATTGTTAAAAATTAAAATTTTTATTTATTAAATTTATTATTTATTATTATTTATTACTATTTATTATTTATTAAAATTATTTATTTATCACAATTTTATTTATTATTTATTCCTATTTTATTTATTTATTTATTTTTATTTCTTCCCAAATTTTATTTCCTATATTTTATTTTTATTTTTTTATTTATTTATTTCCTTTATTTATTTATTTATTAAAGACTGCGGACAGTAAAGAAATTCTTTACTTTATATAAAATAAAATGTGGGGGTTTCCCATTCCTATCCTAGTCTCACTTTCTAGAAGTAAACATTGTACCAGCTTGAGTTATACCTCTTGGTATGACCTTTCCCATCAAGGTCATACCAAGAGAAGTCAAGGTATGACTTCTCTACCTTGATAGTTTTCCATGTTGGTATATACTGGTCTACTTTGCACTTTTGAATGATCGCCTGGTAGTTTATGTATTAATGAGGTGCCATTTTCCTCTTATGGTTTTCAGTTTTTCACTGAATACTGAAGTAAACATGTTTGTACTTATATACATACAAGTATTCTTATGTTTGTTTTACCTTAATTAGAAAAATAGTTAAGGGGCACCTGGGTGGCTCAGTGGGTTAAGCCTCTGCCTTCGGCTTGGGTCATGATCTCAGGGTCCTGGGATTGAGCCCCGCTTCGGGCTCTCTGCTCAGCAGGGAACCTGCTTTCCCTTCTATCTCTGCCTGCCTCTCTGCCAACTTGTGATCTCTCTTTCTGTGTCAAATAAATAAATAAAACCTTTAAAAAAAAAAAAAGAAAAATAGTTTAAAAACATCCCAAATTAAGTAACTTGCTGACATTAAGGGACATGTTAGTCCTTTCCCACTTACCATTCTGTTAGGTTGTTGATTGAATTCTTGATTTAAAGTAATGGTAGTGGGGCGCCTGGGTGGCTCAGTGGGTTAAAGCCTCTGCCTTCAGCTCAGGTCATGATCTCAGGGTCCTGGGATCGAGCCCCACATCGGGTTCTCTGCTCAGCAGGGAGCCTGCTTCCACCTCTCTGCCTGCCTCTCTGCCTACTTGTGATCTCTGTCTGTCAAATAAATAAATAAAAAAAATCTTAAAATAATAAAGTAATGGTAGTAAACATATTAAAGAGTATAAATATCATGTGGGGTAGAGACAAATGTAATAGATATCCTAAACAGTTGTTCTGATCACTAAATAAAACTTCCTATGCTCTCTATTTATATTCATAGACATAAATATGACAGGAACAAATACAGAAACATAGTTCTGATGCTTAAAACCTTAGAAAGATTTTCACTCTTCCAGGGCACCTGGCTGGCTCAGTCGGTAGAGCATGTGACTCTTGATCTCAGGGTTGTGGGTTTGAGCCCCAAGTTGGGTATACAGATTACTTAAAAATAACATCTTCCAAAAAAAGATTTTCAGTTTTCCCAAATTTGTAATGCAATTGTAGTCAGAATTCTAATGTTTCCCTTTTTTTTTTTAATAAATCAGCATTGTGCCTAGCAATTAAGGATTTTACAT
>PISX010010107.1:58926-72116 GCA_004024625.1 Mellivora capensis
TTTTACATTTTTTTTTTTTTTTTTTTTTTAAGATTTTATTTATTCATTTGAAAGAGAGCAAATAAGCATGGGGAGTGGCAGGCAGAGGGGAGGGGAGAAGCAGGCTCCCCACTGATATCAAGGAGCCCGATGCAGTCTCAATCCCAGGACCCTGGCATATGCTTAACCAACTAAGCCACCCAGGTACCTCCATTTTCCTTCCCCCCCTTTTTTTTTTAAACTTTGTTTATTTAACAATAAAGCTTTGCTTTCCATTGGCCAGGGCTTGTTATGGGCAGTTGGGATACACCCATGAACAAAACATACAAAAAAAAAAAAATTTCTGCCATCATGGAGCTTCCTGAACTTGAGCTGGGTCAGAAAGACAGTAATACTGCACATAGTGAATAAAAAAATCATAAAGCTTGTTAGAGGGTGGTCAGTGTCATGGGAAGATTACACAGGGATGGAGGATTGGGAATTCTGACAGGAAGAAAATTGAATTTGCCCATAGGTCCCTAAAGAAGATGAGGTTGCCTGAGAAGATGGTGTTTCAGGCAGAAGGAATAGTCTCTGGGAAAGCCATCGAATGGGGGCATTCCTGGCTGCTGGGGAATCGCAGAGAGTCCTGGAGACTCGAGCCAAATCAGAGAAGGGAGATGATTGATGGAGAGGAGATGGAGGGTGGGGCAGGGGGCAGAGAATATAGGGCCTTGTCAGCCATTGTAAGGACTCCCTGTCTTACTTTGAGGAAATCGGGAGCTGTTTTAAACAGATCACTCTGGTTGCTGTGCTGCAAATAGACTAGGGTAAAGAGTGAAACCAAGGAGACCAGTTAGGAGGCTGTCAGAGCAGTCCAAACAAGAAGCAGTGTGGCTTGCACCAGTGGGGGGTAGGAATAGGGGCAAATGGTTGGACTCTGGATAGATTTTGAAAGTAGAGTTAATAGAATTTCCTGACAGATTGGATATACAGGATGTGAAGAAAAGAGAGAAATCCGGCAGAACGACAAAGCTTTTGGTCTGAGAAATTTTAAGAATGGAATTGCCGTTAGTGATCTCGGAAGTCTAGGTGGAGCATCCCTGCCTCTAAGTGTCTCTATAAATAATATGTCATACCACCCCAACGAATCAACAGCTTCTGCCTTGGTTCAAGGGACCCAGATGCAATCTCCGTACCAGAGGAACCACCCGGGCCCTCCCTGCTCTGATTCAAAACCATTTCCTAAGTCCTGTGCCCTTGCACTCTGTCTCTCTCCCTTTTTTCCTCTTTCCCTCTCCCAAATGAAAAGGTCGTTCACTTTTTAGAAATGGTCCTGGAGAGTCCTTTCTGGTGTCAGAGGACTATTTTACCATACTCTGTCGCCTCAGCCCCGTCGCTGTCATTCCCCCTGCTTCCACCAGGTGGCAGCGCACTGCTGAGCATTGCGCCCTAGCGCCTGCATTCTCTCTCCGAGGAGGTGCAAGAGGGCTCAGCTTGAGAATGGCGGCTGGAGTGGAGATCTTTAGTGTATGTTACAGACTAATCGGGCATGGGGAAGATAAGGAGAGGTTGTGTCGTTTCTTTTTTAGAAACATCATGTATCCTTGTTAAGGATGATTTTCCTTTCCTGAGTTGAAAAGGCGTTATATGGATTTAGAGCAGTCTTTCCACCTGGAGAGTGTTTTTATTTAAAGATTTTGTTCTCTAAGCGCCTTGCTGAGGTGCAGTACTGGCATTTGTTTTATGGGCTCTTCTTTGTTCGAGATAGGTAACACAGCTCCGGGAAGCTGTGCCTTCCCCAAAGTGAAATCCTTCCTGAAAATCAAAAGTAGGTATTGATTGATTAGTTTCTGTGTGTAAAATTTGGACCAAGTGTTATGTTATGTGTTATGAGGAACACAAATAAGGAAAGGAAATGCCCTTTTGCTTCAAGAAATTTTTGGTGCAGTTGGAGAGGCATAAGCACAAATACTGGAAACCTTAGGAATTAATTAATAAAAGTGTCATTGAATAGTGCTAGTTAATTAATAAAAGGAGTATGGGGCAGTACTACCTTTGGAGCCTAGAGTAAAAATGGGGCTAAAAGAGGCCTCTTGGTTGAAGCCTACCTGTAGACCAGTGAGACTCCCAGACCCTCTACAGCATTTACCACTGGAGAGGTTGAACTAAAAAGGTTTTGGCTTTGGGAATGCCAAGCCAAACTGTGGATGGGGTGAGACCATGCCCTGTGAATGGGGGGCTTAGGGAGTGTGTAATTACTCCTTGTCCCCCCAGTATGCATCACTTAGGTCTCCTTCCGGATCAGTTCCCAGAATGCTAGATTTATTTCACCCAGGCAGGAGACTGAAGATTTGTTTTGGGAAAATGGATTTGCTCAGGAGTACAGAACTGTAGGTTCTGACACTTGGGATTTTTCCCCAATGAAATGCTAGAGTCCTGACTACTTTTATCCTCCCCTTAACAAGCCCCACCCAGGACTCAGAGCTTTCAGTCTGCCTTCTAATGCCTTATTCCTTAAAGCGAACCAGGGTTTCTCAGCATCAGCACTACTGACATTTGGGGTCAGGTGAATTGTGTGGGGTGAATTGTGTCCTCTGCATTATGGGATGTTAGCAGTGTCCCTGGCTCCATCAGTAGATACCGGTAGCACTCCTTCTTCCCCCACCCCTCACCCCACAACCTTGGTGACCAAAACTGTCTCCATACCTTGCTGATTGTCCCTGGGGAAGAAGTCCACCCCCTTCTTGAGGATCGCTGGCTTGAACTGGCATCCACAGGTTCCAACATTGGAAGGAAGTCTTAAACATAAGGAAAAGCAAAACTAACTAGGGAAGGAACTTTGAGAAAAGGAATCAGAGGAAAGGACAAGTCAAAGAGGAGGGTGGGGGAAGGACTTAAAGAAAAACAGTATCTTCAGGGAAATGTAAGGACATTGTAATTTTTTTTAAAGATTTTATTTTTATTTGGGAGTGAGAGAGAGGGTGAGCTCCAGCAGCAGGGGTGGGGCAGGGAACAGGAGAAGCAGACTCTCTACTGAACAGGGAGCCTGACTCTGGGCTACTGCAGGACCCTGAGATCATACCTGAGCCAAAGTCAGATGCTTAACCAACTGAGCCACCTGGGCATCCTAGGATAATGTATCTTTAAGAATGATACCTGTTTAAAAACAAAAACAAAAACAAAAACAAAAAAAAACCTCCCAGAACTAGAAGTACCCTTAGCTATTAAAATTTTGATTGTAGGAATAAAAAAATGAAAATATTCAAAGATCATATTGGAGAATTCTGGTATAAGGCAGAACAAAAAGTAAAACTAATAGAGAAAAGATAAGAAAATTCAATAATCAAACTGGATATTGGAGGACTACTGTCCAGAAAGAGCAAGAACACAGGCAAAACTTTAATCACACACACACAAACAAAAAAATAAGACCACTCAAGAAAAATTCCCATAACTGAAATGACATAACCTTCAAACTAAAGAACTGCCCCTAGCCCAGTTAAACTGTAGTCACTGAAGATACATCATCACGCAACTTCAGAATTAGTGATAAAGAAAAGATAACCAAAAATTTCCAAAAAGAAAAAGAGAAGGAGTCATACTAGGGTCGAGGTGCCATTCAGAATGGTGACTGGAGCAGTTCTCAAACCAATTCCCATGTGCCTTTTCACAGAGGATGTGCTCCACAAAAACAAGGAGAACCCAAGAAGGAGGAAGACTGTGGTCCTGGAATCTAAGTTTCAGCTCAGAAGAGAAGGGAAGGGAATTTTCAAGATGGCAGTGAAGGGAGTTCCCACGCGAAGACCAGCACATACAGCAGGCTTAGAGAGCAGCTGGTTAGGAGTAGAGCAAGGTGACAGAAAACTCCAAAAAAGTAGTGGTGATGATGAATTACCTCAGGTGTTTGACCAAACTGAGAGTCTCATAGGGAACTTCAAAAGTGTGTGTGTGTGTGTGTGTGTGTGTGTGTGTACATACATAAAATATAGCTTTAAGAAAAAAAGACAGTAAGTGCTTGAATGCAGGGGAAGGAGAGATCTCAGGGCTAGAGTGTTGGGGTGAGAGGGGAGATGACTTCTTTAAAAGGTAGGAGAATATGAACAGGGAAGGATAGTGTGGGGAGAAAGTAAGGAAGTTGGAAATTGCAGGGCACATTCAGACAAACGGTGTGTTTTTGAACCATGACAGATTGGGGAAAAAGTTGGTTAAATTACAAGATAAGAAATCATTTTAATTTTAGAAACCTGAGATCATCTTAGAATGCTTCCAGTTATAGACTGGATTTAAGTGATCCAGTATTTTTTTAGGGTGGTACAGAGGGTAAAAGGATTATCTCTTGAGTTGTGAATAATGGTTGATTTTTTGCTTTTGTCTTTGAGTATTTTTCTATATTTTCTAAGGTTACAATTAGAAAACAACAAAATTTATGTTTTAGAAACAAACTAAGGAGAGATAAAAGCCCAAGTGGAAATAATAACCTATCGATATGAAATATTTATTTTCCAAATAACCCAAATACATATCAGAAGCACCATTCTTTTGGGACAGGTATCTTTACCTTTTTGGAAGCCCATTGGTTACTTTAATAAATAGAGATCTTTTGGCTTGTATTCCTTATTCCATACATGTATAAGCCAGTGGCAGTTTGGTGGTTGCCTGGTAGCAGGCACGACCTCTGAAATTAACACGGCATGCCTGCATTCAGCAGCACCTACTGTTTTCCACAAGGTGGGGTGCTAACTTCACACAGTGGACTGAAACTGCTATAACTTAGGAAACTTCAGACTCTAATGCATTTGCTAACTCTCTGTTATAATTCCTGAGCAATTCTAACAGAAATACGTTGGGAAATATAGTTGCAATTGTGGGGGTTCGTTTCGGTTTATAAATTAGGTTGGGCTCATGATGTACATGTTTAGAGTCTGACTAATGTATATAAGCACTTTTCCTTTTTATGGTGGACCTTGACTGTATTCAGTTACAGGCATAGATAAAGAACACCTCTAATTTGGTGAAGGCCATATTAAATAAGTGACATACCTGAATAAGGAAATGTTTGTAGTTTATTACAAATAGAAATCCTGATGTGGCTATCTCAGTGAATAAAAGATTATTTTCAAAACACCGTATCAGGTAGATGTACAGATGGTTCTGATGTATTTTAAATAGCTTAGTCTCTTAAATTCCTTCCTAAATCTTAATTATCCCATTCTTCCTGTCTACAACAAAGTCAGGTTAAACTTTCTCTGAATCAGATTCTGAATTGATGGAATTGAAGAAAGTATGAATAACATACTGTGGTTGTTTGAGCCTTCTGGCGACTTGTCTGGTTTCTCTAAGCCAGTTAAAGTTGCGTGGGATTCTTACACCACAAGGAGCCAGTGGCAGGTTAGAATATGGTGCTTCTGTTTCCCCAGTCTAAAGACATTCTAATAGCAATGTTTGAATGTAAACATTTACATATAGCATAATTTTTTAAGTGCGTGCTTATATTATGGGCCCTAATGTAACAATTTTTTATTGTTGTCATAAATTCAGGATGTGGACTGTTTCCCTCTGCCCTTCCTTTTTGCCCAAATGGAGGTTCTTTGGTCCCTTTTAGCCATTAGGCTCCAGGAAATAATTGTGGAGCTCGTAGTTAGACCCATGCCAGGCACATCATTCCAAGCCATACAAGTAGTGAGGCTAACAATTACACTTGCAGTTTCAGGATTGACCAAAGAGCTGAGCATGGGAAGGAAGGGAAAGTAATGAGTGCAGAGGGATGTCCACTGTCCTTCAAGAACACGATAGATGCTTAGTTCATGGCAGCTGATGAGGAAGTGCCATGAAGTGACCTATGGGTGAAGAAGCCATAGGTTCCACACTGGGGCCTGCTGGTAACCAGCTCTGCCCCCTTGGGCGAATTAGCCTCTCTGGACCTCATTCTTTCACTGTGAAGCAGAGACCTGGCTGAGATCAGGGGGTTCTCAAAAGGCTGCTGTGACCACCACAACTGGCTCTCGGGTCTGACTTATCAAAGACAAATGATTGCTCTCCTTCGGTAGAGCAATCTCGAGATTGGCTCTTGAGACCCATTGGAGCCTGCTTAGAATCTTCATTTCTGAATGCTGCCTTGTCCTAGAATTGTAGGCTGTCTTGCTCTGTCTACCCACCTGCCAGGTCAACCTGTTGCCCCAGTGTTAGGATCAAGCCTCTGTCTGTACCCATTTCAACCTAAAAATTGCTTATAACATCTAACATTGATATATTTTATGCGTAGTGTTTTACTAACTGATAAAATTATGCTCAAAACCAGACCATTATCAGTAATGATGTGCTCTTGGCCTATTTCCCACATCCCATTCACGTTACCTAAAAACCTAAGAAATTCCCCAAACTCTCCAGCCTCTTTAAGTCCCTCCTTCCCACCGTTTGCCTCTCTCCATTCTTTCACCTTAGTGTTGCAAGTGTCCTTGAGGCCTTGAATATCATTCTGATATATATCAGGAATGTGCTAAATGATTTCCCTTGTCTAGGTGAGCCCCACCCCTTCTGTTCACCTTCTTTGTTACTGCCACAGTGGTAGCTCCTGACTGCAGATCTGGTCACATCACTCCCCCCTTTCGTCATCCTTCAGTGGCTTCTTGTTGCTTTTAGCTTCGAGTACATACTCCTCGGCATGTCTTTGAAGGCCCTGCTTCTCCAACTCCATTTTCCACTGCTCTCTGCTGTGTTCTTGGTATACCAGAACATAATTTCCCAAATATCCCGTGCTATTTCATGTGTCACTGATCTGAACATGTCTGGAAGACCCTTTTCCCCCTCTCTACCATGCTTGGTAAATTTCATATCCTTCTAAGTCAGTTCAAGTATCTTTTCCATAAAGCTTGACTTAGTTTATCAAAGTGTAGTCCACCGTTTCTTACTTGGTGCTAACCTTATATTTAATAATTATGTCTCTTGTATTAATCTCTCTGACTGCAGTGACTAGTTTTTCTGTGTCGCTCTGCCACACTGTAATGAATTCCTTATGAATGTCTTACCCACCCTTGTGTTTCTAGCCCAGTTCCTGCTACCTGGTAGGTACACTAGAGTATTGAATGAATGAATGAATCTGTGCTCACAGTGAAAAATACAGCTCTGAAATTCAGTATTTGTCTATGTTTCTGATATATTTTCTTTTTTAAAAAGGGACAATGGTCTTAAATTCATATCATTTTTGTTTTCATTTGTTTTCTCTAAGTAGGCTCCATGCCTAGCATGGAGCCCAATATGGGGCTTGAATTCGTGACCCTGAGATAAAGACCTGAGCTGGGATCAAGAGTCAGATGCTTAACTGACTCAGCCACCGAGGCACCGTGAATTCTGACTGTTTTAAAGCTAAAAGGAAGAGTGTTTCAGCTGTAAGTGGAAAACTAAACCCCAAAATGACTTGAACAATTAAAAGGGAATTTGTTGACTTACAAAATGGGAAAAATTCAGTCTTACTTCTGGGTGAGACTTGGTCCAACTGCCTAGGGATTTCACTAGGAATAGTTTCTCTTTGTTCTGTTTCCTGCAGGGTCAGCTCCACTGGCCTCCCTCCCCACGGTGCTGCCTCTGTCAGCTCCATGCTCTCCCCTCAGGATGGCAAAAACCAGTAGTCCCTCCTGGCTTCCTATCTTTGTGCTAGCCTGTGTGTAGGGAAGAAGGTCTCTTACAACATGTAGGAGACCAAGAAAGTGAAGCTTTTTTCCCAGAAGCCACAGCAGAGGTCTCCAGTCTCATGGTCTTCAGTTAGCTTATAGTCCCATCTTTCAGCCAGTTGCTGTGGCCAGGGATGAGGGTTATTCCCATGTTGCTTAAGCCATCTCAGGCCTACTCTTGGAACTAGAGGTTTGGGGGTGAACGAGACAGGAGCTGAAATCCCACCCAAACTGTCTGCCTGAGAAGGTGAAAGGGGTGAGTTACCCAAAAGAAAGTTTGGTTATTGTTGGCAGAAGGAGGGGACAATACAAGCCTGGGAAGAGGACAACTCTTATTCAGCATAAAGGACACTAGGAATTTGGGGGGCCAGACTCCCATAATTATTTTAAGAACAAATGACTTTTTTTATTTCCCTGAAGCCCAGACCTCCAAGTAGGGAAAGACTTCCCAAGGTAAAGTGAGGAGTGGCTAAAAGCCATGGGCAAGCCTAGAGCGGCAGCCTGGCTTGTTGTTGACAAGTCAGACTTCAGAGCCAGTTGTAGAGTCATGGTGGCTGGTTGAGGATCCATGATCTTTCTAGGCCTCCTTGTGAGAGACTGAGGTCCAGAGAACTTGACTCACCCAAAGGGACAGAGCTGGTTCTCGGCAAGACCCAGTCTGGAACCCATGGCCCCTTCACTCCTTCATGGCCCTTCTTCGTCAGCTACCATGAAGTAAGCAACTACTACATACTTAAAGGACATGCACATAAAAACATTTTTGTGCGTGCAGTCAATTATGGTCATCCAACATATTTTTTTAATATATGTTATACTTCACATTATTGAAAAAATAGTTATGAAAGAAAGCTGAAACCATTTTTGGTTGAATAAAATCTTACCATTTTGGTTTTGTCTTGTTTCCAAGATTCTGCAGTAGTGTGGCATTCATTAAATAATAAACATATTGTACATTTCAGTGTGTGGTAACAGCAAAGAATGACTTCATAGACCACTTAATCTGCTGTGTTGTGGTTTATGATGCCATCTGGATTCTTGGTGGAATTATTTCCATCTAAATCAATATAAACTTCTATTTAGGTTGTCACAGATCTAATGCCAGCTATGTTTGTGGGTTTTAGCAGTGATGTAATTCTGGAAGATACTTTGAAAGTTACAAGTTGTCATATACTATTAGCATTTAACTCAGTGTTTCACATAATTTCAGACAAACTAGAAGCCTGGAAAATAATCCATTTCTCTGTTTTTTTTTTCATAAGCATTCTCCCTTTCTTGTCTGTCTTCCACTATACATTTCATTATGCATCAGTCAAACATGTGTGGGAAGCAATGAGAGGCTCCATGGGTATACACAGTACTGTAGAGCACATGGCCTCTGCCCCTTCGTAATGAGGACAACTTAGATGGATGGAAAGGGTGTCTCACTAGTATATGTCTTTTTCTAAGATATGGTGGGGAGAGAATAAGGGAAAGAGAGAATGCCACTTTTTTGTCTTTTGGTGCCAGTGGTGTGCTAGAGACTGGATCATGTTGCAGGATCTGCACGAACTATAGGATATACACATTGAACTGCACAGAAAGAAGGGATTCTACTAAAACAGAGCTTCTAGGAGCATGTCATCCAGTTGGCTACCAGGCAGGAGTGATGGCAAAAAAACAGAACTTGGTAAGGTTCAACAGAAAACTCTGAAGATTTCTAAGGTCCTATTTTTTTTTTCTGGGTTTTGTTGTTTTGTTTTGTTTTAATCCAAAAAGCCTGGAGGCAGGAGAGGGAGACATTGGCACCAGTGGCAGGTGGGATTGGTGTGTCAAACCTACAGTTCGGAAGAGGTTACAATGGAGAAAGTGTTGGGAGGAGGCAGTGAGCTCTGTTCCTGCAGAGCCAGGGAAAGAGACAAGCTCTGCAGGTGAGGGGCTGTGGATATATATGGGGGAGGTGAGTTGAAGAGCAGAGAGGGGAAAGCAAATGGATCAAGATGGGTATTTGGCTATATATAGAAGCAACAGAAGGCAGGGAGCCCAGCTCCATAGGAAACTATGTGCAAGCTCATTATGTACTGGGGAAGGCAAGCTCCTCAGAAGTGGGGTACAGAGATAGAAGAAGGGCCTTTAGGAGGGTGAGTCAGCAGCGTGTTTCAGGACACATGAAAGACCTGTTCTACCACTCGCTGGCTCTGTCACGTTGGGGAAATTCAGATTTCTCATCTGTGAAGTGGGGAGGTTGGATTAGTTGGTCTCTTGAAGTCCTGAGATGTATTGAAGTAAAGAGTCAGCATCTTCTCCAGCACAGACCACAGTCTGAATGTCTAGAAATTACAGTGACAGTCATTGATCTGTTCAGCAAGTACTGATTAAGCACCTGTGTTGTGTGAAACACCATTGTGCACACTGGGATTTCAGCAGTGAACAAGATGAAATCCTTTCTCTCGTGGAGCTTGGTTCTGAACAGAGAGGCAGACAACAGTCGAACACACAAATGAACAAGTTAATTGGGAGTATGAGTAATTGCTGTGAAGATGGTAAAATAAGACAGTGCGGCGGAGGGTGACTGCGTATTGGAGAAGGGGCCGGTGGGGAGCCTGTCTCCTCTCTGAGGAGGTAATGTTCCAGCAAGACCTGAGTTGAGCCAATCTGGGGGGCACAGCAGACCACTCAGAATGAGCCAAAAAGACCCTCAGGAAGGAGTGAGCTTGGTGCATTCACACAGCAGAAAGAAGGCTGTTATGACTGGTGAGTGAACAAGGAATGATTAGAAATTTGGATTTCATCACAAGCATTTAGGGAGTTTTAAGCAGGAGAATGAAAGGGAATGTCTGCTCTACATTATCATCTCTGGCAATTCTGTAAAGAATAAAGCATAGGGGAGCCAGAGGTGAAGCAGAGATTAATTAGGAGGCTATTGTAATTATCATGAGAGATAGCAATCATCGGACCAGGAGTAGCAGGGATGTAAGGAGTAAGTAGATAGATGCTGAATGTGTGTAGAGGTTTTGAAAGAAGGAAACGCAGGAGCAGGTCCCCCTACCCTCCATCCCTGCCAAGCCCAACATAGATTTCACGATCTTCATATATAAGCAGAAACTCTATTTATGATAGATTCTACTGTTCATTTGTTGATTTCTGGTTTAGGAATGCAGAATACCATGTTTTGGTATAAAAAATGGTATTCACTTTTGAGTTGTTACAGAAAAGCTTGGTGAATAGAGGAACACTAAAACAAGTATCCATTTCTTGGCCCCAGTGGAATGGATTCAGAACAAGTTTAACAGCCCAAAGTGTCTTTCAAAGAAAGAACTTTTCCTGGGCCCAGAATCCAGGAAAGACTGACCCTGCTTGGGTTGTGTGGTTACTCCTGAACAAAATATTGGGTCTGGGGGTGGTAAAGTGATGGCTGAAGCTTCCTTTATGTCCTGCATCCCATTAGTAGGACATGAAAGAGGGTCAGGGACATTTCCCTCAAGGCAAAAGTATAAGCTAACAAAAACAGTATGTCTATGAAGATGCCTTCATTTTGATTTCTCAGATGCCACAACCCCTAGGAATGTCTGGCCAAAGGTCACAGCCAGGCCTAAATTTTAGCTTCCTGAAACTCGGTCTCATTCTTTTGTCTTCAGAGGAACTTTTGTTAAAACCAAAATACAAGCTGCCTATTGATAATTTTTCCTTGTTGACTTCTTTATGTGTTTATTTATTTAATATATAAAGTAATTTTAAAAACTCTCAAGATTTTGCCAGGGCCTAGCCTTCAGTATTTTCTTTAGACAATGTGGGACATCACATACCCCAGCACCAGTTTCTGTGTATCAAGCATAGCTAACCTGAGAGCCCTGGTCTTATCAAGATGGCCCCAGATTCCCATTCACTTAACTACACGCCTACCTAGCAAGTCTAAACAGAAACTGTGGGCACAGATTTTCCAAGCAGTTCTGGATGCAGAATGGGATGCTCCGCTTGCTCTAACCTAGCAGGCTCCCTTCACTTTTATGCTCAGAACTCAAAGCCTCGGTGACACTCCTCATGGATCTGTTTTCTGGGGAGAAGACTTACAGGACTGAGAAATTTCTTGAGGCCCTTATGAATGGTCAGTTCACAGAAGTCTAGGCTATCTACCTAGGATACATTGTTGGGATCGGGGGATGGGGCATTGGTCCTGTTTCTCCAGGCCCTTAGAACTTGGTTCCTCCTGGCTCCAGCTATTTATAAGCTCCCAATCCTCTGCTTTGCTTAGGTTTTTTCTCTCTAATCCCAGGAATTCTGTTCAGTTCAGCCCACTTTTTGAGTGGCCTCTACAAATAAGGCCCTAAATGTACAATCTGAAAATCATCTTCTTTGTGCCCTTTTATATTCTCCACCTAAATACATGTCAGCTAGTTAACAAAAAGATTGGATTGGACGCGTAGGTGGCTCAGTCGTTAAGTGTCTGCCTTTGGCTCGGGTCATGAACCCAGAGTCCCAGGATCAAGTCTTGCATCGGGCTCCCTGCTTGGTGGGGAGTCTGCCTCTCCCTCTGACCATCACCCCATTTGTGCTCTCTCTCTCAAATAAATAAATCTTTTTTAAAAAGATTGGATTAATTTAATGTGCAATAAACAACATATTGAATCACTCATTCAATAAACATTTATTGAGCATCAGCTAAAACCAGGTACTCTTAATAAGCACTAAGATCGGAGCACCTGGGTAGCTCAGAGGGTTAAGCCTCTGCCTTCGGCTCAGGTCATGATCTCAGAGTCCTGAGATCAAGCCCCATGTCAGGCTCTCTGCTCACCAGGGAGCCTGCTTCCCCCTCTCTCTCTGCCTGCCTCTCTACCTACTTGTGATCTCTCTCTCTGTCAAATAAATAAATAAAATCTTAAAAAAAAAAAAAAAGAAAACCAGCAGCTGCCTTCGGCTCAGGTCATGATCCCAGCATCCTGGGATCGAGTCCTATATCGGGCTCCTTGCTCGGCGGGGAGCCTGCTTCTCCCTCTGCCTCTGCCTGCCACGCTGTCTGCCTGTGCTCGCTCTCTTTATCTTTATCTTTTTTTTATCTTTTTTTTTATCTTTAAAAACAAAAACAAAACAAAACAAAACAAAAAAAACAGCACTGAGATGGCAGTGATTAAATTTCCCGGCCTCCTCAAGTAAGTTACATTCTAATGGGGGAGACAGATAGTAAATAAATAAGTATATAATATGCCAGTAGAATGAGTGGAGTAATTTTTTTATTAACATATAATGTATTATTTACTTGAGGGGTACAGTTTTGTGATTCATGAGTCTTACACAATTCACAGCTCTCACCATAGCACATACCCTCCCCAGTATCTGTCACCCAGCCACCCCATCCCTCCCACCCCCCTCCAGTGAGTGGAGTAATTTTATTTCATTTTTTTTAATTTTAATTTGCTTTTATTTTTTTTTATTTTTTTTTTAAATTTTTATTTTATTTTTTTTTAATTTTTATTTTTTATAAACAAATTTTTATCCCCAGGGGTACATGTCTGTGAATCGCCAGGTTTACACACTTCACAGCACTAACCATAGCACATACCCTCCCCAATGTCCATTACCCCACCCCCC
>PISX010010108.1:0-14995 GCA_004024625.1 Mellivora capensis
TTTTTTTTTAACTTAAAAATGTTTTACTGTGGGGTGCCTGGGTGGCTCAGTCAGTTAAGCGTCTGCCTTCAGCTCAGGTCATGGTCCCAGGATCCTGGGATCAAGTCCCACATGGGACTCCCTGCTCAGCGGGGAGCCTGTTTCTCCCTCTCCCACTCCCACTCCCCCTGCATATGTACTCACTCTCTGTCAAATGAATAAAATCTTTTAAAAATGTTTTACTATGAAATGTAATACACGCCAAGAAAAATGCCTAAAATTTATATGTACATATTCATTAGCATGCCCATGCAATTTAACCCGCAAGAGCAAAACCTGAGCAAGAACGGAACCTCTGTTCAAGACAACAGACATGGGCTGGACTCTATTGTCATCCTAAATTAATGAATGGCTAAAAAGCCAGTTCCTAGGTAACTACCACCCAGGTCAGTACACAGAAATGTCTAGGATCTCAGCCACCTCCAGTTATCCCTTCTGGGTCACAAGCTCTTCCCTCCCCCCATCATGTAACAGCTCGCCTCTCTTCCATGGTAACAATTTACGTGCTTTCATTTATATTTCACACCTCAATTTGCATTATTGTGAAATATCGTTTGTTTCTCCTGTTTTACAATTTTTAGAAAACGATACTTCTGTACTTTAAAAATGCTTTAAGTCTCGCCTCTTTTGCTGACATTACCACAATACTCCCCATGCGCTGTCATGTAGCCACGGTTCCAGCATTTCCTTTGCTGTTTCATGTATCATTGTACAAATAGCCCGTGGTTTGTTGATCTATTCTATTTCCTATGATTTTGACCTTGTTACCAAGGCTCCAATTTTTAGCAGGGGAATAATATGACAAGAGTAATGTTTTAGGGAGAGCACTCAACCGTCAGTATTTCAGATGCGCTGAAGAGAAAAGGAACAAACAGGAGTTCTTTCCTGTGCCAGGCACAGCACACACTGCTCTCACATACATGCAGGGACTAAGGCAAAAATCCCAAGAGGCTGGTCTCTGGCAACAGTACAGTTGGGCTCTGTCCAGGCTGTGACTTACGTTTCCTTCCTGCACCTGCAGCACAGAGGCACGGAAGGTGACATCTGTTGTCACAGAGCCCTGACTGCCAGGACTGGCTCTGCCTTTGGTGCTTACAATCAAGCCAAGTCTGATAATTCCACCCTCCTGGGATCGTTGTGACAATTCAGTGAGACCATGTTTTCAGGAGTTTCAACCACAGTCCATGAAGGAGGACACTTTAAAAAGTTAAACACTTTTATTTAGTTCCTGTTCTGGCCTTTCTACTCCCATTCCCTTGTCCAGGGACAACTGCTGAAGTTTCTACCCTTAAAATATCCAAAGAACCAAATATTGTGCAAAATGGCACCAGAACACAAGATAAATAAAGCTCCTAATGCAACTCTTAAGAAAGACCATGTCATTTCAAGTTCTGTATCTTCATCGCACTCCCTACTATAGACACACATTTTAAGGTTACTAGGTTATATACTTTTTCAAAAAAATCAGCAAAGAACCAGGGTTTATACCTCTCCGTCTCTCTTTGAGCCCTGAGCCTTTGAGTTTGGCTAAAGCTACAAACTATCTTCTTCCATTCTAACATTCTCCCCCAAGATGACAGCATGACAGACCAGCCCCGCTAACATCCAATAAGTGTGGAGACCTCTTCACTGAATAGCTCTTTGAACCATTGAGCAATGCTCCTTAAATGTATGAACCATCACTGGACCCTCTCCAAATAGTTAAAATAGGTGAAAGTCACAGAGATGTTGGCCTTTTTTGAAGAACATTAGCAGAGATTACTATGAAAAGATGTAAATACATTTCCTTGGTTACCATTGGCCGATTTTTTTCATGAGTGGAGATCTGGTCAATTTCTAATTAGGAAGAACCTTGATTTGGCAATGAAAAAGTTCATTGTCTCAGTATGACCATATTTATTTACAATGTTCACATACCCGCTAAATGGCTTGAGGGCAGTGAACAGCATAGAGCTAGGGCTCTGCTGCTTGGTTTTTGTGCACACTTAGCTATCAACCCAGTGGGTCTCTATGTTGGCAATGCCTGTGGCCTGAGTACAACACCTGACTCTCCTAATCTGGTAGATCAAGATGGCTCTCAATAACCTAAAGCCCTTAAGACCTTTTGCCTAACCAGCACAAAATCTTCAGGCTTCCAGAAACACTCAGCACTAGGCTTCACCCGTCCCATCAGAAAGAGCTGTTACATCTTGCTAGGTTACCTGGCTTACGACAAGAGAATGAGGCTTTCAGAAAATATGGCTCGTCATGCACAACGAAAAATAAATGTGTGAGTCCTAGGACAATCCTTCGGCAAGAATATCAAGGAAGGAAAAAAACAGAATAAAGTAAATTCTTGATTAAATTAGGGCTGATTTCTAAATCATAGCAGATGGTAAACTAAGGGAAAGAGATGACTCACTGCATCTATTTAGAGAAAACCAGTGAACAGACTGCTACCCATCCTCTTGTGAGTTTGTTTCCCTGTGAACTAGCCTAAGAAATTTACCAAATATATTAAATTGTTCCATTTTAAAAAGGGGGGGTAGTGCAAAAAAGTACAGGAAATCACTGTTGACCAGTCTTTATAGTATAGGGAAACATACACCCACCAAACAAAGGCCCAGG
This sequence comes from Mellivora capensis, assembly GCA_004024625.1. Classification (NCBI taxonomy): domain Eukaryota; kingdom Metazoa; phylum Chordata; class Mammalia; order Carnivora; family Mustelidae; genus Mellivora; species Mellivora capensis. The sequence continues at coordinate 2,647 of PISX010010108.1, forward strand.
AAGAAACGTTTTCCCAGGGTGGTCTTTTTCAGGTCATCAGTTGCCTGTGTTTGCTTATTCAGTTCCGTTGTCTGCAGTGCCTTGGCCAAAGGTGGATGATTTCAGCCCCATGTCAGTCCTATACACAACTCCATCTCTGTGAGTCTCTACCAGAACTCCAAGCAAACTAAGAATTATGAGACTTGTAAGTCACACTGCAGAGCACATTGCCCTAAAACTCCTCTCAGATCTCTCTCTTTCCAATCCCTGACTTTCTAGGCTCACACATGCACTCTGCATCTCAGCTCACCTCCTGTCCTGTGAACACCAGCCTACCTTGCATTCTCTCTTCCCCTCTTCTCAGTTCTCAGGAAGTTATAATGCAAAGCAATTCCTCTGCCCCAACTTCTACTTCAAACCTATGTGCCATCACCCACAAAGACATTTAGCATTCTGCTTAGAATATCCACACTTTTGGGAAAGATTCATGTATGCAAATATTTTTTATGTTCCACTGAAATATATTGACATATGCCGTGGATTTCTTCATAACATTTAGCAAGAATCTTTACCAGTCTAAACACATTGTTAAAATCTGTTTCAAAAAGGTCAGTATACATTTTTAACCCTATCTGTGTAGAAGCTAAGATTTCATATATGTATTTTCAATGATAAAATTTTCAGCACCTAAAATTGAGTTCCATCTATACATCACAGTAGGAAGGATATAGATGTAGAGAAAGGTAAGATAAAATTAGAACAAACTTACAGCCTTTCATGTATTGGAACCTAGAGATTAATAGAAAGAATAGGACAGGCAAATAGTCCGGAGATTATCTGACTAAAACAAATGTAATTTGGTTTATGTAAAGCTTTGTGCATAAGGCAGATCTACTTTGTACACACAAGCCTGGCACCCACACAAGTCCCTGAGTTACCAACCATGTATTATATTTTCTGTTCATTTGAAAACAACACAGAAGTCACTACATTCTTTGAGGGTATTTTACCTGCAAATAAGCCTCACTTAAGTGCAAAAGCCCATGTGTTGCATACAGTCATCCTGTCTCTTTGACTACTTTAATCTGGAATGTTCTAGTCTTTCTTTGACTTAATTGTTTTGTAGAATACTTTTCAACTTGAGCTTTATCTGATATTGGTTTATTATCAGTTGGTTCAGCTTGTGCATTTTTGACAAGAATGCCAAGAAGAGAGTTGTGTTGTTGTGTTCAGGGCACTGTATCAAGGGGCTCATGATGTGTGTCTCTCCCATTACAGGTGAGATTAACTTTGGTTTCTCAGTTAGGGTGGCATCTGCCATGTCTTTCTACTATACGATTACTAGTTTTGCCTTCCAAAGTAATAAACACATTGTGGGGAGATACTTTGAGACTATGTAATATCCTCTTCCTCATTAAACTTTCACACAATAATTTTAGCAACTATTGACAATTTTTTTGTAGCAAATTGATTATTACCACCGTGCCTACAAAATGGCGATTTTCTAACTCCATCATCTTTTTACATTTTTTATTTGGCAATCTATTGCAAAGAGGAGCCCTTTCTCTCATTATTTACTTATTTACTTACTTATATCACATGAGAGCAACTCATGCATTCTCATTTTATTGGTGGATTTGAATCCAATGCCACATAGCAAATCATGCTAAAACTTAATGATTTGAAACAATAACCATTTATTGTCTCTCGTGCATTCTGAGGGTCACAGATTTAGGGTGATTGGCTGGGTAGTTCTGGCTGAGGCCTCTGATGGAGTTGTGGTGGGTATCTTCTTGTCTGTAATCCTTGGCAAGGTTAAGTGGGACCAGAGGGGCCACCTCGGGGTGGCTCACACACAGCTGGCAGGGTGACACTGGCTAGTGATAGGAACCTCTCCACTGGGCTGTGTGAGTGTCTTCTCAATGTGGCGTCTGGGTTCTCCCACAGTGAGGGATCCAGAGACCAAGGGGAAAACTGCAATGCCTTTGGCTTGACCTTGGAAGTCATACAGTGCTGCCTCCGCTGCATTCTGTGGGTGACCCAGACCAGCCCTGATTCACTATGGGCAGCGAGTACATAAGGGCTTGGATAATAGGAAGTGGACATCATTGTGGACCATCTTGGAGGCTGACCACAAGTGGACTTGCCCTTTACTTTCATTACTTATTTTGAAGCTCACTTTTCTCAGATTTGGCCAGTGTGACCTCTTTCTACTTGGCTCTTCTGTTTTTGTTTTGTTTTGTTTTGTTTTGTTTTTAACATGCTCTCATCATTTTTTTAGATCATTCTTAATTTCAGGTTCAGTGAGAAATTAAAGGTTCATCTTATCCCTTTCCTGCTCTAGTCTGAAATCCTTTTAATGAAGAATGGTTTTAAGAAGCCAAGATGTGGGCTTTATGTGTGAACATTGCTATTGTAGTATCATTGCTTCTAAATCCTTTCAATAGAAACAGCTAGGAAATACATGTGTGCACATAAATATATACTCCTATGTCTATATCCAAAACTTTGGGCTTATACTAATACCACCAATCCCAATTCCTACACTAGAAGGTTCATTTCTAGCCATCTACCTTTCTATATTTTAACTCCCTTCTTCAACATTGAGAAATCTGCTTTCCTCTTCCATCAATGCATTTGCTTATTTGCTCAATTGTAAGGAACATAAAATCAGTTTCAAAATTGCTAACCCACACCACAAGGAAAACAACCCTACTAGGTTAATATTTGTTTAATAATCATTAACAGCTCCTTTGTCTTTAATCTGCAGATATATAGGCAAAACATTCTGTTCAAAATTGCTTTCTATTTCTCCCCTAAGTGTAGTTGTAGTATTCACCCAAAATACAATTAGATACATTTTCTCCTGTTTATATTACATTTTAGTTCCCTTCTTCATTTTCAATGGTTTTATTTTTATATTTTTCAGTATGAAAAACATTAATATGGTTCCAAATGTCAGAACTACACAAAGGTCACTATGTCTACATCACTTCCACCCCCATTTCTACATCTCTGTAGGCAACCAAGTTCATTAATTTAGTCTTCATCCTTCCTATGTTTCTTTTTTTGCCAAAATAAGTAGATGGACACAAATTTTATTATTTCTTATTTTCTTTCACCGAAGTTAGAGCTTGCATCCTAGTCATGAATGCCTCCTTAAATTTTGTGCCCTAGGAACCTGACTTACCATATCATAGTCCCTCCCTGCCTACCAAGAATTGATTAAAAAATAAAAAAGGAGCTTGACCCTTGTTGACGGATGGATATGCAGGGCATCCAGTGTCAGCCAGAAGTGGATGTCACAGCACAGTAATGCCACTCAGAGCATTACAGAGGGAAGGGAAAGCCTCCCACAAACCATGTCTAGCAGTTCATCCAAATGTCCACTTTGCCTAGATGAAAAAATGGCCAGGAAAGAAGGTGTATACTAATTCACAGCCAGGTGCTAATGGGTTGTCTATGCTATGGACTGAATGTTTGTACTCCTTCAAACTCATATGTTGAAGCCCTCTCAGTGTGATAGTATTTGGGGGTCGGGCATTTGGAAGGTAATTAGGATTACATGAGGTCATGAGGATGCTCCATGTTGAATCTATGTGTGTGATTACTTCTGAAATTACTCTCTTGCAGGCAATGTATATATGTGTCTTTTTTAATTCATTCAGCCACTATATGATTTTTGATTAGAGAATGTAGTCCATTTATATTTAAAGTGATTATTGACCCGTATGTCCTTGTTAGTATTTTGTAAATTGTTTTTTGGCTATTTGGTTCTTTTCTCTTCCTTCCTTCTTTTTCTTCCCTCTTTGATGATTTTCTTTAATGTTAGTTTAGATTCCTTTCTCATTTCTTTTGTGTATTTGTTGTTTTTGCTTTGTGGTTACACAAAGGTAAGGCTCACATATATCATCCTATGTATATGTCAGTCTATTTTAATTTGATAGGTACTTAAGTTTGAACACATTCCAAAACTACATTTTTACTATCCATCCCCAACATTTTTTGATGGAGCCCCCATGATTGAAATTAGTGGCCTTATAAGAAAAGAAAGAGACCAAAGAAAATGCTCTTTCTCTGCTGTGAAGATACAGCAAGAAAGCAGCTATCTGCAGCCCAAAAAAAAAAAAAAAAAAAGGGGGTCCTTACCAGATACTGATTCTGCCAGCACTATGATCTGGGACTTTCTCAGTGTCCAGAATTGTGAGAAATAAATTTGTGTTATTTAAGCCACTTGGCCTGTGGCAATTTGCTATAGCCCTTGAGCTAATTAAGAGTGTCCATATGATCAGAATTCAGAAAAAAATAAGATTAAAAAGGATGGATGCCTACCATTTGCACTGACACAGATGGAACTGGAGGGGATTATGCTAAGTGAAATAAGCCAAATAGAGAAAGACTATTACCATATAGTTTTACTGATATGTGGAGCATAAAGAATAGCATGGAGGACCACAGGGGAAGGGCGGGAAAACTGCATGGGAAGAAATCAGAGGAGACAAACCATGAGCGACTCTGAACTTTGGGAAACAAACTGAGGGTTACAGAGGGGTGGGGGGAATGAGGTAACTGGATGATGGGTATTAAGGAGGGCATGTGATGTGATGAGTATTGGGTGTTATATGCAACTAATAAATCATTGGACCCTACATTAAAAACTAATGATGTGTTATAAGCTGACTAATTGAACATAATAATTTAAAAAGGTTAAATATCACAAAAAAATAAGATTAGAGAATTGATTGGAGGTTCTGGGAAAAGCAATGTGGGAGAAGTTCTTGAACTGAGACCAGTGTATGAGGATATTTGGGTCCCTTGTGAATGGTCACCAATGGCACTAACTTTCAAAGGGGGCTATCAATAAACAGGTGGGCAAACTCATTAATTCTTCAGATATCAGCTAAACTCTTACTCTAGTCATTCCAGTGGAACTTAGTGGTACCATTTACAGGTACTTACCAGGGCAGAGGAGGATATACAGAAGCTCATCAACATGGATTCCCTTCACTAAAGCTGATCTGGATGCCACCATTGTTGACTTCCCAACTTGCTGGGAGCAGAGACCAGCAGTGAGCTCCTGCACCTGCTACCTGGAAGCTGATTACAATGGACCCCTTTTACCTCACAGGGAATAATTCCATGTTCTCACTGGAATAAATCCATATTCTGGGTATAGATTTGCCTTTTTGCCCACTATACATCTCCTAGCACCTTCATACATGGTACCATATTTGCTTTCACATTTTCCCATATAACAAAGAAACTCATTTTATAGAAAGAAAAGAGATACAGTGATACCACAGCCAAATAATTCATTGTTCTCGTCATTTACCTGATAGATTTGACCTATTGAAAACTGAACTATGGAGCTAATTCTCTGCAAAGTTTCATATGTATATATATATATATACCTACCTCATACTTATTCACAAGGTTTTTACTTCCCATTTATATCTTTTTTTTTTTTTTTAAGAGAGAGCAAGTGGGGAGGTACAAAGGGAGAGGGAAAGAGACATTCTTAAGCAGGCTTCATGCACAGTGCAAGAGCCCAGTGCAGGGCTGGATCTCACAACCCTGAGATCATGGACTGCACCAAAATCAAGAGTCAGACAGTTAACCAACTAAGCCACCCAGATTCCCTCCATCTTTGTATCTTTGAAATATGATGTGTTCCCAGGAAACACAACAATTGTTTGTCAGTTGGAAACTGGGCCTGCCACTTGTTGTTTGAATCTCATCATTCTGTAGAATGAAAAAACAAAGAAGGAGATGACTGTGTTGGCTAATGCTGTTGAGCCCAATTAGCAAGACAGAATTTGGTTACTTACTGCTACACATAGACATGAAAAGGGAGGAGTATGCCTGTAGCCTACAGGATTCTATGGGATACCCCCTGGTATTTCTATGTCAGTTAGTAAAATTAAGAGAAGGCAGTAACAACTCATATTAGAAGACAATAACAAGGGGTGCCTGAGTGGCTCAGCAGGTTAAGCGTCTGCCTTCAGCTCAGGTCATGGTCTCAGGGTCCTGGGATCGAGCCCCGCATCGGGCTCTCGGCTCAGCAGGGAGCCTGCTTCCCCCTCCCTCTCTGCCTGCCTGTCTGCCTACTTGTGATCTCAATCTCTCTGTGTCAAATAAATAAAATCTTTACAAAATAAAAAAATTTTAAAAAGAAGACAATAATAAATTAGAAGACAATAACAACTCGTCTTCAAGTTAAAAAACAGTAGCAACTCATACCAATAAGGTAGAATCACTGAGAACTTAGATCCTTTAGGAGTGAAAGTTTGGGGTATTTTAGGTAAAATACCCTAATCAGCTGAAGTGTTCACAGGATGCGAAGAGAACACAAAGAATGGTGGAAAATGTAAGTTATAAACATGAACTAGAGCCTTATGACTTGTTACAGAGATGATTAGAGTGGCCATGTATATTATTTTCCATGCTTTTCATGGTGGTCAGCTTCCAAGATGGCCCCTAATGATTCCTGCCTCCTGGTATTCCCACCCTTGTGTAATCCCCTCCCACATTACACCAGGGTTGATCTGTGAGTCCAGTAGGATATAGCAGAAATTGTGGTATGCCAATTTTTTTTGATTTTTTATTTTTATTAACATAGAATGTATTTTTAGCCCTAGGGGTACAGGTCTGTGAATCATCAGGCTTACACATTTCACAGCACTCACCATAGCACATACCCTCCCCAATGTCCATAACCCAACCATCCTCTCCCGACCCCCCTATCCTTGGCAACCCTCAGTTTTGTTTTGTGAGATTAAGGTCTCTTATGGTTTGTCTCCCTCCCGATCCCATCTTGTTTCACTTTTTCCTTCCCCGCCCCCGAAACCCCCCACTTTGCCTCTCAAATTCCTCATATCAGGGAGATCATATGATAATTGTTTTTCTCTGATTGACTTAATTCATATTTTTATCTCTGCAATTTTAGGTTTAACGTACATTTTCAGCATTATATGTCTTAAGCAAGATAGAGTATGATGGTTAACTTCCTCTCAATTTGACTGGGCCACAGAGTTAGTCTAGATAGTTGGTCAGACATTATTCTAGCTATTTCTGTGAGGGTGGGCCTAATGTGGGTGGGCCTCATTCAGTCAGTGGAAGCTGACCCTCCCCCAAATAAGAGGGAATTCTTCCTGCCTGACTGTCTTCAAGCCAGGGCATCAGTGTATTCCTGCCTTGGACCTGAACTTAAATATTGGCTCTTCCTGGGTCTCGAACTTGCCAGCCTTCAGACTAGAACTACACTGTAGACTCTCCTGGGTCTCCAGGTTGTTGAGCACAGATCCATAATCATCCTGTGAGGCAATTTTAATACATACATACATACACAAACAAACAAACACATCCTATTGATTCTGTTTCTCTGGAAAACCATGGCTACTGCACAGCCGTTATCTATGTTTTCTATAAATGACACATTGATAAACACTATCCATGTCAACAGACTATCTCACAGGTGCCATTGGTCAAATATTCCTCGGTTTTTTGGGATGGTTTGATTCACGTGGCACTACTATTAGACACTTACCTCAAGGATCCTATCAATCTTGGTAAAATATCAACCACTTTCATTCAAATGTATAAACAGAGGTCAACACAACTAAGACAAGCTGAATAGCATTTCAATAGCAATTTGCAAAAAAGTACTTTCTTTCATGCATTCACATTTGGTAGAGACTATGGCTCAGTTCAGTCTGTTGTCACCAAGGGTGCCCTCATTTACACCTTTCCATTGAGATCACAGTGTGTGTCACCACATCTCTGAGCTGTGTTTTCTAACAAAGAATTAATTTTGCTTGATGAGTTGTTTTATTTAAGAATGTATCTTCTAGTGCTGTGAAGTGTGTAAATCTGGCGATTCACAGACATGTACCCCTGGGGATAAAAATACTTTATATGTTTACAAAAAAAAAATTAAAAAAAAAAAGAATGTATCTTCTGTCTTGCTTATCGGGGTGCCTAGGTGGCTCAGTCGGTTGAGCGTCCAACTCTTACTTTCGGCTCAGGTAATGATCTCAGGGTCCTGAGGTTGAGCCCCGTGTTAAGCTCCATGCTCAGCTCCGAGTCTGCTTGGGATTCTCTCTCTCCCTCTCCCCACCACACTCACCTGCTCTCACTTTCTCTCTTAAAAAAATAAATGAATAAATAAATAAATAATATATATATGTATATATATATATATATATATATATATATATATATATATATTTCTCACATTTGAATTACTTAAATCAAGTTCTTTTTTCCCACTTGGATATTTCTAGACATCACATACATTTTGAATTCCAAAACATTTTAGGTGATGTTTACTCTAAAGGCATTCCAGTTGTAGAATATTGAGAAATTAACACCTGAGATGCAAGATTCAGGGCTGTGTTTCTTCTTATTTCCTATACTTAAGAAGAATCAAAAATACATCTTTCTTCTTAATGCTAATTCAAGTTTATTGAAATATAAGAGAATCAATCATAACTGTGTCTCTTCCAGTTGCCTGGTATTTCATTTACTTTTATTGATTGTAAGTCAGAATCGAAAAGGGGGAGAAAGAAGCCCCATGAAGTTGTGCGTCACCTAAAAGTTATTTTTGTTCTGCCTTTGCCACTCTGCTTTGGCATCACTATCTTTACGGCTGTTTTCTTGGGGGAGTAGACACTAATCTCAGCCGTCTTTGTATCTTCAGCATCTGCTGGCATGCAGTAAGTGCTCAATAATGCTTTTTGATGGTAGTAATTGCTCTTTACTTAAGTAATAATAAGAATTACACTTGTCAGTGCCTTAGAAAATGTAATCAATCAAATATCCGTCTGGATTTGATTTGCCTGCCAAGATTTATACTGTTTTGAGTAATTCTCCTCGTTCTGTGCCTGGAGATTTTGGTGAGTTTTGTTTGTGTGTTTGCTGAGAAGACACCCTGCCCTCCCTCTCCTGGTTTGCCCCAGTTACCCAGATACTTGTATTTTTACACTAATGTTCCGATCTCATTTGGAGGGATAGAGTTTACTTGCCAGCGTGTGGGCTCATTCACATGACTCTCCTGGAGAAAAATATAAAGCAGATTGTTCTGTTTTCTAACAGTTTATGAGGCAAACTTATCTCTTTCCTCTTTTTTAATTTCCTCGACTACTTCCATTAATCTTGACTTGGCATTCTATGTAATATGCAATTTCCAAGTTCTCCAAAGTAAACCTGTCACGTGTCCTAGCTTCAGTCTAAGCTTCATTATGTGGGTGTGGAGACCAATTGAAGCCTGTGCCCCTCCCTAAATTTGACTCAGTGGAATCATCTGCTTAAGCAGGTGGGTATTTTCTGTTTTTACAGTTTAGAGAGAAAAACACACTACAGAAAAATTTGAAAGATTTATTAGGTTGAAGAATTGAATGTGAAAGTTAACTTTTATCAACCTGAAATATCTGATGAATGTCAAGAGAGTCTTTTGCTAGTACTGCAACAAATTAGAGATCAGGAAACAAAAACATTTGTGAGCAGGAACCTATTGATTAAAGAAAGATATGAAAATCACCGGAAAAAATTACGTTGAGAGCAAGCATAAAGAAAATAACACAATAATTAGCAGCGTAGTGAAGTCATGCTGAGAACAATGCCAGAATATTTAAACTTATCTGGTTAATTTACATGAGTCTGATGTTCAATAATCTAGGTAAAATGTCTACTTCCACATTTTAAATTTCAGACTGTGTTTTCCCTAGGGGAACACTGAAAGTTTCACCACTAACCATTTTAATATGAGTAGGAAAATAATCAGACGTTGCCTTATGAAAAACAATTCTGAAATCACAAGGAAAGCGATTTTTAAGAGATGGATTTTAACAGTTTCCAAAATTCCCCAAAAGGCAGTTTTTTTTTCAAGTTGTTCTTTCCAAACAAGACAAGTAAACTCACCCTGAAAGGAATGACAGGACAGGCTCTTCAGTAAACTGCTTGCTCTGGTGCAGTCAAGGGAGAGGTTCTCTCTCTCACATCATCCACAAAGGAGGCAGGGATTTGGAAGCAGAGTGTGACCTGTGATCTGCTGGAATGAACCATCATAAAGTGAGAAATGCTTTCAAGAATTCATAGAAGGAATATTGAGATTGTCCCTTTGATGGGATTACTGTGAAGACTGTAAAACCCAAAGGTGGATTTCTAATCATACTGGTCAGCACACTCTGAGCGTGCAATCATCAGATAAACGTGATTGGGCTCGTGTGCAAATGTTGACCCCGTCGGGTGCCCTGTAGTGGGGGCCTAGGAATAGAAACCATATGCATTTGGGAATATTTATTCATCTCATCTTCTTAAAATCAAGCTCAAGTTTCTTTAGCACATCAGCTAGTTCAAACTTAAGCAGTGCCAAAAAAGATTTACATACATTGCATAGGCACCTGAGCATTTATTTATCTAAGTGGAGTTTTAAGAACTATAACAGTGGTTGAACCTTGGATTCAAATTCTGGAAAATCATAATGGAAAGACTAATGAGATATTAGAGGAGAGATCAGCTGAGCAGCAGGACCTGCCTGAACCTCAGCGGTTCTTCCCTACAGAACCTTGAAAAACAGAAGAAAAATTGGAAACAGAGAAAAACTGATCATATAGAATTACCAGGTAAGAATAATCACCTAACTGGAAGATATGTGGGAGAACATAAAAGAAATACACTAAGTAGCTACAAGCAGAGCAACACAAGCATGGCCCATCAGTTATAATATCTGTATGTTATCAACAAAGATTGTTGGAATAGTTACTGTTTTAAAGGAGTTTTTAATTAGTTTTTGTTATAATTAGTTATGATAAAGGATTTAATTTTGGGTGATTTGTTCTTGTAAAAATTTGATTATAATTGCAATATTTAGTTATTTGGGAGAATAGTCTTCTTTTTATTTGATGAAATACCATATTCTCTCACTGGGTGGCAGCAATGTTTCAAAAAACCAAAGGGGTTTTGGGGAAAAAACAACTGCTTTACTGTTGGAAATCTCACCTACAGGACAAGCAGAGAACAGGTAACGGCTGAACCACAATAATCTAGTTACATTGCCCATGACAAAAGTGCATACTCTCATGGTATTATATGGTATATAGAAATGAGCAAATAAAGCCAAATATTGGGTTTTGTTTTATGTTTTATTGGCAATATTGATTATGGGTTTTTTTAAGATTTTATTTTTATTTATTTATTTGACAGAGATCGCAAATAGGCAGAGAGGCAGGCAGAGAGAGAGGGAAGCAGGTTCCCCACTGAGCAGAGAGCACATTGTGGGGGCTCCATCCCAGGACCCTGAGATCATGACCTGAGCCGAAGGCAGAGGCTTAACCCACTGAGCCACCCAGGTGCCCCTGATTATGGTTTCTTAAGTCAGAATAAGAAAACCAGTTTAAATGGTATCACAAATGGATTAATTACCATCTGACATACAATAAGCTACAGAGATATCAAGGTATTTCCTTCCTCTAGAACAGATTTTAAAATAATAATTGTTTTGGGGGTGCCTCAGTGGCTCAGTCAGTTAAGCACCTGATTTCAGCTCACGTTGTGATTTCGGGGTCTTGGGATTGAGCTCTGCATAGGGCTTCCTGCTCAGCAAGGAATCTGCTTGTCCCTCTTCTGCCTCTGCACGGGCTCCCCCTGCTTGTGCGCGCTCTCTCTCTCTCAAATAAATAAATAAAATAATAATGCATTCCAAACTACTTTTGAGTAGGAATAATGTCATAATCATTTTGGTACTCCCTCTAACCAAAACTTTGGCTGGTACCTGTACATATTCAATAAATATTTATTGAACAGAAACAAATTAAGGATATAGTCAGTTTTATAAAGATATGTAAATTAGGTAAAATTCCCTTGCAGTTATCCCTGACTTGCCATCTTTGCAATTGTTATAAAGGAATGTCAACATTTATTGACTCAGTCAATGAAAGTATTGAGGATTTACCATTATCCATCACTTGTTAGGAGCTGAGAGTTTAAATATGATGAGCAGGTTTGGGCTCGCAGAGAATTAACACTTGAACAGAGTAGAGACTTGAAAACAAATAATTTTAGAAGACTCTAGGAATACTTAAACACATATACAAACTGCAGTGGCAGAAGAAGAAAAGGGCAATAAATTCTAGCAAGGGACAGGTCTCCAGAGTTTTCAAAAAGACACCACTGAGGTGTCTTGCCACTTGCTTACCTAAACCATAAAAACATACGAATCTCTCATTGGCCCACAAGGTGAAATAGCAGAACGTGGTACTCACCAGAGAAAATATTGAATTAGAAGTCTTCTAGCTCCTGTTAAAATTGAGGCAAACAAAAGGGAGATTCAAAGAAAACATTCTAAGTGTATGGAAGACATGATCTATTTACT